>PVKV010010489.1:0-75418 GCA_004027835.1 Alouatta palliata | reverse complement strand
CCCATCTCTACTAAAAATACAAAAATTAGCTGGGCGTGGTGGCGTGTGCCTGTAGTCCCAGCTACTCAGGAGGCTGAGGCAGGAGAATTGCTTGAACCCAGGAGGCGGAGGTTGCGGTGAGCCGAGATCGCGCCATTGCACTCCAGCCTGGGCAACAAGAGCGAAACTCCGTCTCAAAAAAAAAAAAAAAAAAAAAAAAGATTTGAATTCAGATAATTAATTGAGATATTATGGAAGAGATTCCTACATTGCATGTAACTAAAATGCTCCCTAATGACATACACAAATTAATCTGACTCCAAGTTTCTTTAAACCTGTGATGATTTCCAATTCATTTATGTCTTTCATGAGATATAGCAGCTGTAAATAAATAGAATTCCAGCTTCAGATGAACCAGTGTTTTATACAAGGGCGGGATTTGCAGGTCTGTGTATGGGAAGGGAAAAGTCTTGCCCCAGATCTGTCTTGATATCTTCATTCTAGGAAGTCTTTCTGAAAAGATGGGAGTCATGCAAAAGACAATCCAATATTAATTTTATTCCTTCCTTCACATCCAATGCACAACTCAATACATACACTAGGGCTTTAGGGATTCTGCAACCTTTAAAAGTTTGAAAAACACTCATTGCTTTACACATATCCAGCCATGTCAATGTACAATGGCTGGGGGTAGAAAATAATTTGACTTTTAGGGAATGGTATTATTCTTGGGAGAAAAAGTACCGTTTGTTGAGTTAATTTCACACATACTAACACATTCAAACTCTTAAGTGATTTTGTGAGATAAGCATTGTTAATTTCAATTTTACAGTTGATAAAGTTGGAAGAACAAGCAACTCATTTGTGTTTATGCAACCACTAAGTTGCCAAGATTTGAATCTAGGCCTCTATGATGCCATATCCCTTTTTTGCAGGATCTTATGGCCCCTAATCATAAATCCTTCATATTTTGAAAGATAAAAGGCTGTGTTTAGAGATGCCCAGGACTTCAGAAAAAAAAATGGCTTGACTTTACAAGGATAGAGCAGTCTTTGCCGAGTGCGTAAAAACTCTAGTCTTGTCAATGCACAGGATGAATATCAGATCTGCCCTTTAAGTAACTGAATGCCCTTCAACAAGCACCTTCACTTCTCTAGGTATCTGTGTTCTTATCTAGAAAACGGAAGTGCCAATAGTACCTTCCTTATAGGACTGTTTTTATTTTTTATTTTTTTATTTTTTGAGACAGTGTCTTGCTCCATTGCCCAGGCTGCAGTGAAGTGGTGCAATTTCAGCTCACTGCAACCTCCACCTCCCAAATTCAAGAAGTTCTCCCGCCTTAGCCTCCTGAGTAGCGGGGACTACAGATCCATGTCACCACACCCAGATAATTTTTATATTTTTAGTAGAGACAGGCTTTTGCCATAATGGCCAGGCTGGTCTCGAACTCCTAACAACAGGTGATCTGCCTTCCTTGGCCTCCCCAAATGCTGGGATTACAGGTGTGAACCACTACACCAGGCCAGGACTGTTTCTAATAGCAAATAAAACAGTATGTGGAAAGCACCTAGCATCGTATAAACATAGGAAGGAAGTTCTAGCTATTTTGAAGAGTATGTATTCTTTTTTATCTCTCTACACTGAAGGTTGCTAGTGGGCTCAAAAGATATTACTGAAGAGTCAAGTTATGGGGAAGCATCCTGAGAGGAGAGGCAGGACAAGCAGATTATTTCTTGGAAGCTAGACTTACTGGTAACAGAACTCTCCTTGGTGCCAACTGATTTCTTTGCCTAAGGTAGCTCTGATCATCTTTCCATCTCTCCTGCAGCATCTAGCACAGGGCTCGAATGCTCGCTGTCTGATTAACACAGGTGTGCACAATGAGTGGTCTCAGGTGAGGGAAGAGAAAAAGCACACAGCTTGCAAAAGGAAGGGTCTGCAGCTTATTCACAATGCAAGATAGAGCTGAGAAGCAAGCTGGCAGTAATGATGCAGTATATTTTTCAGAGGATCTTGAAGGAAGGTACAGACGGCAATTCCAATGTAAGTCAGCAGTATGTCAGGGCTGACAAATGTATTCACCACATTCTCCTGTGGGGAGAATTCAGAGCATGCATTAGTGGCGGTATTTTGCAGAGAAGAAAACAGATTTAAGGCCCTAGCAAATCAGGGGCATAGGTGGCACTAGGAAAAGTGATGTTGAAATGACATAGTATACTTTGAAGGTAGTTCAGTAGTTCAAGTCACTGGTAGATGCAATTTGAGATGTCTACTTCAATCTGTTAAGACCAACATTCTCTTCTTTTTTTTTTTTTTTTTTTTTTTTTTTTTTTTTTTTTTGAGATAGAGTCCAGCTCTGTTGCCCAGGCTGGAGTATGGTGGCATGATCTCTGCTTACTACAACCTCTGCCTCCCTGGCTCAAGCAATTCTCCTACCTCAGACTCCCCAGTAGCTGGGATTATAGGCATACACCATGCCTGGCTGATTGTTGCATTTTCAGTAGAGGTGGTTTTTTGCCATGTTGGCCAGGCTGGTCTCAAACTTCTGACCTCAAGTGATCCACCTGCCTCGGTCTCCCAAAGTGCTGGGATTACAAGCATGAGCCACTGCGCCCGGCCTTCTTTATCTTTTAACTCTCTGTTCTCACCCGTCAAGGCTTCTATGTCACTACTGCTCCCCTTCTGATGGCAACTAGAATTCAATCATGCTGTTTCTGCTAATAGTCGCTGGCTTTGAGTTCAAATGAAACACTGGCTGGCACTTTTAGTGGCATATCACTGCCCCAAAACTCCTTTGCTGACTTATTCTGGCACCCTCCCCGCTTTTTTGTTAGCTCTTCAAGGCAAATTAAAGACTTCTTTTTTAAAAAAAATATATTTTTCTTATATACCATCAAAAGGCACAGTCTAGAAACAGGAAGAAGGAAACACAACTAACTTCACTGAATACACCCATGAAGAAAGTGCACCAAATGGAACAGAACAGGGCTTCTCTTCTGGCAGCATCACCTTTCCATTACCTTCATCCACCAAGAAGCTTTAAATTGTTGTATATGTCTTCAACCTTCAAACAGATAGGGCAAGTGAGGTCAGGCACAGTGGCTCATGCTTGCAATCCCAGCACTTTGGGAGGGTGAGGTGGGTGGATCACTTGAGCTCAGGGGTTTGAAACCAGCCTGGCCAACATGGCAAAACCCCATCTCTACTAAAAATACAAAAATTAGCCAGGCGTGCTGGCACATGCCTGTAGTCCCAGCTACTAGGGAGGGTGAGGCAGGAGAATTGCTTGAACTCAGGAGGTGGAGGTTGCAGTGAGTGGAAATTGTGCCATTTCACTCTAGTCTGGGTGACAGTCTCAAAAAAAAAAAAAAAAAGACAGGACAAGTGTTTGATGAAGAAACTAAAGCACAAGCAAATCTCAGCAGAAGTGTCTAGAACTGCACAGAGAACAGGGTTGCACTCTGTCACTTCCCTTCCTCTTCCTCTCAAACCAGTTGCTCAGTGCCCTTCCTTGTTGAATCGAACTTTAGGAGAGCATGAGGGGTTGGTAATTCATAATTCCCATCTTTTCCCCGCTGAAACCATTTGCTAGAAATCATTGTCTCTCTTTCCAGACATTTGCATCATCCCACATCATTTTTTCAGAGGTCACCTTTATTGAGGCATAATTCATATTCAGTAAATTCACCCTTTTAATATAGAATATTCTCATAACCCCTAAAAATTCCCTCACACCCCTTTGTAAACAACCTCATCCTGCCAACACAAGTCCCTAGCAATTGCTGGTCAGATTTCTGTTCCTATAGTTTCGCTTCTCCCAAAAAGTTATATAAGCAGAGTCTTATAGTGTTTTGAGTGTGGCTTCTTTCACCTAGAATAATGCTTTTGAAATTTATCCAGGTTGTTACAAGTAGTCATGATTTGTTCCTTTTTATTGTTTTTATTTTTTTGAGACAAAGGTTTGCTCTTGTCATCCAGGCTGGAGTGCAATGGCGCAATCTTGGCTCACTGCAACCTCCACCTTCTGGGTTCAAGTGATTCTCCTGCCTCAGCCTCCCCAGTAGCTGGGATTATAGGTGCCCACCACCATGACCTGTTAATTTTTGTATTTTTAGTAAATACAGGGTTTCACCATGTTGACCAGGCTGGTCTTGAACTCCTGATCCCAGGTGATCCGCCTGCCTTGGTCTCCCAAAGTGCTGGGATTATAAGCATGAGCCCCGGCGCCTGGCTCCTTTTTATTGTTAAATGGTATTTTCCTTACATGGATGAACCAAATTTGTTTATCCATTTGCCAATTGGTGAACAGTTGGGTTGTTTATGGGGTTTGGTGATTTAAAATAAAAATTTATTTTGAAACCTTTTTTGTTAAATTAAATCAGCTTTGTTTTATCAAGCAACGTATCATAACTTACTCATGTAACAGCAATTGCACTTTTGATTTGAAATTAAAGAATTTTCTTCTGCCCTTTCAGCCAACACATTCATTCTCAAATATAATCATTACAAACAATGCATTCATTCTCAAATATAATCATTACAAGGGCAGGCTTGTCCTAGATGTTCCAAAAGGTATCCCTCTTTTTGCACTTGTCATTCTAGGCCTGTGACTTTCCATGTGGAGAAGAGAACCCTCCTTCTTGTCCACATCTGAACTGGCAAAGCTACTGTTAGCTGAAGGGACTCAGAAGACAGCAGCA
Source organism: Alouatta palliata (assembly GCA_004027835.1). Classification (NCBI taxonomy): domain Eukaryota; kingdom Metazoa; phylum Chordata; class Mammalia; order Primates; family Atelidae; genus Alouatta; species Alouatta palliata. The sequence goes on along the minus strand of PVKV010010489.1, from coordinate 70,739 downwards.
CAATTGCCTGAGATCCAGTAGTCCCTCTTGCAATAAAGCTATGATGTAAGTAATCATATGTAAATGGTTTTTAAACTTTACCCATAGGAAATGGGGAAGTCAAACTTTAATACATCAGAATCAGATTCATTTTAAAAATTACCTACCTGAGAAGGAAGAAGATAAATCTATATAAAGTCATCAAAGTTCTAAAATCTGTAAGTGCTGATTTATTAGATAGTTAACATGCACCTAAAAATGAAGCTTCTCTTTTAGATACACTTGCCTCAGGCATAATAGTGTTGCAACATTGCCATATCACTGCAGCAAAACTATTGCTGTTGAAACTTATCTTTCTTTCTCTGCCCAGCAAAAAGGGAGGTGGAGGATTAAAAAAAGAAGGAAAGAAAATGGGAGCGGGGAGAGTGGAGAAGAAGGAAGTAGAAAACCTGGGGAGTGATAGAGCACCTTTATCTCAGATTCTCAAAAGTTGTTTTCATGATCAGACTCATCCAACATGTCTGGGTGGATAGGACATGGAAAACTAGGTAGGAGCTGGAATTAGTTGTGGTGGAGAACCACAGGGTGATGGTTAATTCTATGTGTCAGTTTGGCTGGACTCTGGAGCACCCAGATATTTGGCCAAAGTCATCCTGGATGCTTCTTCTGTGAAGGTGTTTTTTGGATAAGATCAACATTTTTTTTTTCTTTTGAGATGGAATCTCCTTCTGTTGCCCAGGCTGAAGTGCAGTGGCATGATCTCTGCTCACTGCAACCTCTGCCTCCCGGGTTCAAGTGATTCTTCTGCCTCAGCCTCCCAAGTAGCTGGGATTACAGGTGCTTGCCGCCACATCTGGCTAATTTTTGTATTTTTAGTAGAGACGGGTTTCACCATGTTGGCCAGGCTGGTCTCAAACTCCTGACCTCAAGGGATCCACCCACTTCGGCCTTGCAGTGTCTGAATTACAGGCGTGAGCCACTGTGCCTAACCTAGATCAACATTTAAATTGGTGGACTTTGAGTATAGCAGATTACCTTCTGTAATGTGGGTAGGGCTTATCAAATCAATTAAAGGCCAGAATGGAATAAGAGACTGACCTCTCCCAAGGCAAGACGGAAATTCTGCCTTTGAACTTCAGCAGTAATTCTTCCCTGCGACTCCAGCCTGCTTGCCTCCTCTGAAGATTTTGGGTTTACCAAGCGTCCATGATTGCATGAGCCAATTCTTCTCTCTCTTTCTTTTTCTCTCTGTATATACACACACACCCCATTCCTAAGAAATCTCAGAACTTCTATATTTGAGAAAGTATTAAAGACAATTTATTCCAACCCTTACCCATAAATTTCTTCTCTAGCATCTGCCTAAGCAAGCATTGAACTGAAGCTGAATATTTTCTGCCCGGTAAACCACTAGCTACAGAGGCAGCTACTTTCATTTTTGGACAGCTTTAATTGCTTCAAGTTTTTTGTTTTGATTGCTTGTTTGTTTTATATAGCAAGCCCAATCTATTTTCCAACGTCTTCAACCCTGTGGCCCAAAATTGTGTCTGGGAATCACATAGGCTCTTTGTACACAGGTATACGTTCCCCTTGTCTAGTTAATCTTAATTAATGTACTTTATTTATTTTTTGAGATGGAGTTTTGCTCTGTCACCCAGGCTGGAGTGAGGTGGCATGATCTCAGCTCACTGCAACCTCCACCTCCTGGATTCAAGCTATTCACCTGCTTCAGTCTCCTCAGTATCTGGAATTCCAGGCATGTGCCACCACACTCAGCTGAATTTTGTATTTTTGGTAGAGACGGGGTTTCACCAGGTTGCCCAGGCTGGTCTTGAACTCCTGACCTCAAGTGATCCATCCACCTCAGCCTCTCAAAGTGCTGGGATTGCAGGTGTGAGCCACAGCACCCCGCCAGTTAATTTTAATTTGAATAATCAATGTAGCAGAATTATTCTGAAATATTAACTAGTTTTGTTTGCATATTTAGGATGTCCTAAATCACCTAGGACAGCCATGGCTACTGCTCCACAGAAGGGAAGATGGCAGAGCATAGAGGACAGAGTCAATTCTGGGTGCCTGGAGGGAGGAGGGACAGAGCAGAAAGAGCACTGCGTCAGAAGGAACTGCTTAGATGGCAATGACGCACAGCACAGATGGACTATGTGCCCGGTGACCAGGGTCAGGCAGGATGATGGGTCTCTCAGGGATGCAGCTTGGAAATGTGATATCCAAGGACTAGATGAACCCCAGCTCCTGCAGTGCTATAGACACAATGATGGAGCAGGCAAGAAAGAAGAAAGCTGGAATTGACTGGGTTTCAGTCTCTTCCACGGAATAGGGACATGAGAGAAAATTTAGTTGAGTTTATAGAAACATCTAGCCAGTTACATGTCTTACATTTTTAGTGGTATTTCCTCACTACTGAGAGTATAGAATGAGTTCAAAAGCAGCTTTTATCCATCACTGCAAAGAAGCTAGAGAAAATGACTCTTTGCTTTGAGAATAGTCCTGTCCCTGGAAGGGTCTGGTTATAGAATGGGACAGCATGGTCTTGGTAATCACAAGCAGGTACTTTTATTTTAAATTGGTTCCTCATCTCCATTCTATCCTGTTACGAGTATTCCTTCAAAAGACATTTACTAAGTGCTTGCTGTATTGAGGTTGCTCTTCTCAAGGAGTGTCTTTATGGTGTTCTCTGTATTTTCTGAATTTGAATGTCGGCCTGTCTTGCTAGTTTGGGGAAGTTCTCCTGGAAAATATTCTGAAGAGTGTTTTCCAGCTTGGTTCTGTTCTTGCCGTCACTTTCAGGTACATCAATCAAATGTAGGTTTGGTCTTTTCACAGAGTCCATATTTCTTGCAGGCCATGTTAATTCCTTTTCATTCTTTCTTCTCTAATCTTGTTTTCACGCTTTATTTATTTCATTAAGTTGATCTTCAATCTCTGATATCCTTTCCTCGGCTTGATCGATTCGGCTATCGATACTTGGGTATGCCTCACCAGTTCTCGTGCTGTGTTTTTCAGTTCCATCAGGTCATTTATGTTCTTCTCTAAACTCGTTATTCTAGTTAGCAATTTCTCTAACTTTTTTCAAGGTTCTTAGCTTCCTTGCACTGGGTTAGAACATGCTCCTTTAGCTTGGAAGAGTTTGTTATTACCCACCTTCTGAAGCCTACTTTTGTCAATTTGTCAAACTCATTCTCTGTCCAGTTTTGTTCCATGGCTGGCGAAGAGATACGATCCATTCGAGGAGAAGAGGCATTCTGGCTTGGAACGCAAATGTTCTGGTTTGATTAGGAAATCAAAGACAAAAGAGCCTTGTTCCCTGGAGGAGAATATGAAATTGTGAGCAAATGCTATTAAATGACAAAATTACATTGGTTTTAAAAATGTAAAAAGGTCTCATGTCTTTTTCCTATGCAGGCATGTTTAAAGGTATTTATCTTAATTATTATTATTTTTTTTGAGATGGAGTCTGTCTGTGTTGCCCAGACTAGAGTGCAGTAATGTGATCTCGGCTCACTGCAACCTCTGCCTTCTGGGTTGAAGTGATTGATTCTCCTGCCTAAGCCTCCGGAGTAGCTGGCAATACAGGTGCATGCCACCATGCCCAGCTAATTTTGTATTTTTAGTAGAGTCAGGGTTTCAATGTGTTGGCCAGGCTGGTCTTGAACTTCTGACCTCAAGTTATCCCCCCGCCTCAGCCTCCCAGAGTACTGGGATTATAGACATGAGCCAACCCACATGGCCTGGTTACCTTAATTTTTATCCTTAAAGGTAATCATTAGATGAGACCCTGAAGAAGCCAGTCAGGGTATGGAACTTACAGGAAGCTGACATTTATAATAGTTGGGAATCACCCTGTAGAATTTAAATCACTAAGTTCACAGGCAGGCAAGGCAGTGCTTGGCTTTCTTGGTGATGAATGTGGCAGTTTTGAGGACAATGTAAATGCACATCACAGATAACATTTACTTATTTATTTTTATAGGGCTTTGTTCTGTTACTCAGGCTAGAGTGCAGTGGTGCAATCATAGCTCACATAGCCTCAAACTCCTGAGCTCAAGGAGTCCTCCCACCTGAGCCTCCTGAGCAGCTGGGACCACAGTAACTGGGACCAAGCCTGGCTAATTTTTTTTTACTTTTTGTAGGTATGGGGGTCTTGTGATGTAGTCCAGGCTGATCTGGAACTCCTGGCCTCAAGCAATCCTCCCTCGTCAGCCTCCCAAAATGCTGGGATTGCAAGCGTGAGCAACCATGCCTGCCCACAGATGACATTATTAAGCAGTTATCATGTTCTGTGCTTGACATCAATTTTATTTAATTCCCACAACAACCGAATGACATAACTACCAGTGTTAACCTATATTATTGATAAGGAAATCAAGGCTTAAGTGACATCACGAAGTGTCACAAAGCTAATTAGGGGCAGAGCAAGCATTCAAATCCTGATATGACCCAGAACAAAATCCTTTACCCACTATATGTTATTGCACCCTAAAATGCAGAGAGAGTATTAAAAAACTCCAAAGAGTTAGAAATCTTTTCTTATACTCCTACAATTTTATTGAAACACAGCCATGCAAATTTGTTTGCATATTGCCCATGGCTGCTTTCACGTGACAATGGCACAGTTGAGTCATGGTGACAGAGACAGTGTGGCGTGCAAAGCTGAAAATATTCACTGTCTGGCCTTTTCCAGAAAAAGTTTACTGACTTCTGACTGATGGTAGGGAAAACTATGACGGTAATAACTCACAAGTAATTTGACTAGATAATGTTCTTTTTAATCAGGAGCCACATTCTTACATATCTATCTTTAAGCTGGTTTTTAAAAGGATTTTTTACAAATTATTTTTATTTTTTAATAGAAGCAGGGTCTCACTATGTTGTGCAGGCTGGTCTTGAACTCCTGGACTCAAGCAATCCTCCCATCTGAGACACTCAAAGTGCTGAGATTACAGGCGTGAGCCACCATGCCGGGCCCAGATTAGAGGCACCAGGCCGTCTTGCTAGACCTCTGTGACCCAGGCTAGAGAGCAGTGGTGCAATCATAGCTTTATATTTAAACAGAAATTAATCATCCTTATATCTTCTTGAGTGAGGTCCTTGTGACTCTATTAACAGTGCCAATATCATGAGTAACAGACTTCTTGTGGATCTCTTTATTGATGAAGCTGGGAATTAGTAGTGTGGCCTAATCACCTCTGAGAGAAGGACAGAAATAATTACTTTAAAACTTATAATGTTATCTGGGTTTTGGAGCGACGAGGTAAGAGATTCTGCTGGGATTATCTCATTTGAATTAATGCCAGTCATGGCATGCCCAGAAAATTCTTCTTAAAATCAAAGGGAAACATGCCAAGGATGGCTGGCACAACTATTTACACTGTCTGTATACACATGTATCCACAGATATGTACACATGCACACATATTTCAAGCACTCCAGCCTTCTCTCTGTTGAGATTTATTTTGTCGTAACTGCTCTTTTGCTTCCAAGATAAAGAGTTAGTCCTGCCCTCACTCTCTTTCTCTTCTCTTCCAGTCTGGGAGTGCTTGAATTTGCCTTGATCGGTTTCCTCTTGTGCTGAAATCCACCATGGTGGTTTCCGATCAGGCTGCATTCTGTCCTGCAAATCTTCCTGCTCCCCACCAATTTCTCATCACCCTTCATTATCACCGTTCTTACTTCTCTTTAAAGTTTTTGCATGGATGAATGTTCAAGTAGTGACTGGGATCCCCATGCACTGCTGGAATAATGATATCGTAAAGAGAATTCGAGGGGCGCCCACCCACCCTGCAGGTGGTAACTGCTACAAGGTGTGGTGGGACCACGGAACACGAAGTTATCTTGGCACAAGAGATATTTCTTTTTCTTTCTTTTCTTCTTTTATTTTCCTTCCTTCTTTTCTTCCTTCCTTCCTTCCTTCTCCTCCTCCTTCTTCTTCTTTTTCCTCTTCTTCTTCTTTCTTTCTCTCTCTCTCTCTTTTTTTTTTTTGACAGACCGTCACTCTGTTACCCAGGCTGGAGTGCAATGGTGCAGTATCAGCCCACTGCAGCCTCGACCTCCAGGGTTCAAGCGATTGTCCTGCCTCAGCCTCTGGAGTAGCTGGGATTATAGGTGTTGCCACCACGCCTGGTTATTTTTTTCTGAGATAGAGTCGCTCAGGCTGTAGTGTAGTGGAGCAATCTCTGCTCACTGCAACCTCTGCCTTCCAGGTTAAAGCGATTCGTCTGCCTCCGTCTCCCAAGTAGCTGGGATTACGGGTGCCTGCCATCACACCTAGCTAATTTTTGTATTTTTAGTAAAGACGGGGTTTCACCATGTTGGCCAGGCTGATCTCGAACTCCTGACACCAAGTTCTGAGGCTGCCCACCTCAGCCTCTCAAAGTGCTGGGATTACAGGCGTGAGCCACTGCACCCGGCAATTTTTGTATTTTTTAGTAGAGACAGGGTTTCGTCATGTTGACCAGCTGGTTACAAGAGATATTTCCTGGCACAGGTGGTGTGTGATTAGAATCATGAAAGATGAGTAATGGCTATTCCCATGAAAGTGAAGGGGAGAACGGAGAAAAGGAGGGAAGGTTTAGGAAGAGGAATAGCAAATGCTCTGGAGACCTGGGCAGCCACTTGGCCATGCATCTGGATAGCCTTTCTCGGGAGGTAATTCCTGCCTCAGCCTACTACCCACCGCAGTTCTGCAGACAGCATCCTGGGAGATGAATGAAGCCCAGCCCTGTAACTGAGGAAGTACTTCTACTGAATCATGGACCTCTTTCTGTGAAATCCCAACTCCTGTCTGTTTCTTCTTCTGGTAACAGTGCCTTACTCAGTAGGAAACACCGTCAGCTTTTTCCTTCATGTGCCAGAGAGGGTGTGCTCACCCTGGGTGGTGCCAGTTACAGCTCCTCCGCAGGACTCTCCTTATCTGCATGAGATTTGAGGCATGATCTGCCAGTGTGCTGCTGAATCAAAGAACTGCCTTCAGGACTTTCCTTATTTAGTGAAACTATTGTTGACAAAACAAAACTGCACCCAGAACTCTCACCCACGGTTTATTCAAACCAGGTAATATACTAAGTGCTTTGTGTAAGCAGCAATTTCTTTCTTTTCAGAAATTGTTGGCTCTCACAAAAGGAGAGTTCACATGTCAGCCTGGCCCTTGTATAAATATCTTCCACTAAGATTTAGCATTAGCAAACTCTTACAGAATACAATTTAAACCCTCAATAAAGTATTGTGGGGGCATTTCTAATTTATACATAAATAATACTTTTTTTCTAATGTTTACAAATTTAAAAAATCTCTTTTCTGAATTAGGTAATAAATAATAATTTTAATAAAACATTTTCTACATAAAATCCTTAGAAAGTCTATTGCAAAGTTTGATGGCTGGAAGACTGAGCTGATAAATAGTTTAAGGGCTCATATGTCAGTGCTAGTATTTGTTGGTAGTGCTTATCTATTCTACATAATAAGGTTTTGTGTATTGATGCAGGCACTGCCTTACACAGTAATATAACACGAGACCATGATATTCAGCACATTTTGAAGAAAGTGTGACGCTAAGGCCTTCTGAAATGTGTCCACTTTGCCCCTTTACAACATTACAATGTGGACATTCTTTTTCTGAGACAGTCGTTTAGACCAGCGCTAACAGATGATGGCTTGATCGCTATTTATCACTTTGGATTGATGTGAAAACCAGGCATCCCTAATCACCAACAACTTTAAAAAGCCAAAATGTTATCAGAGAAGATAGTTTTATAGAAATATTCAAAATAATTTCATTAGCTTTCTAAACCTTTTTTAAAAATCTGGCTTTCTATTCAAATATTTAGCTAAATAGTACATGATGAAGTAAAACCTGATCAGTTTTCTAAACCCCTTTGCTTTATGTATTTAATGTGGAGAGGACCGGAGAACAGAAAGAATTTCACTGCCTTTGCAAGGATTTGTCAAAAACATCTTCGTTTTTACATGTAGGAGATGTTGCAAAGAGAAGCTGCAACATGATAAGAAAGAGGTTGATTCTATTACATCTGATGCAGTTGGACATTGATTGAAGTGATCACATTTCAGATGCACCTCAGGGCGGAAGAGGCAATCTCTTGAAAATGATGGCCAAATTTTGAGTGAGGGGAGGGGACTGGGAAGAAAGGACTCCTTGTCTGAGTAATAGCTTTCTGTCGTGTGTTTCATCATGCCCATCCTTGGCACTTCTCTAGCCTAAACCTTATCATAATATGAGGTTTAATTATCTGCCCATTCATCTGCTTCTCGTACTAGACTTGAGCTGCTTGATACCAACCATATGTTATTTGTATTGATTTTCCTAAATGCTAACCAAAGCAGATGCTCAGTAAGCATTTTAATAGCTAGAAAGAGAAGGAGGTTGGGAGAAGGGAGGGAAGGAGGAAGGAAGGAGAGAAAAAAGTTCACTAACAATGTCTATAATGGTATTAAACAGAATAGAACACGTATTTAGTTTGATGAGACTTTTTTTTTTTCAAAAGTAAGTATGATTTACTTAGGATTAAAACACAAGTTATAATAGGTGCAGTGGGCATTATATAAAGAAAAGTAAGTATAATACATTTTGAAAGGCTTTTAAGTACCTGTATTAAATATAAATTAAATGGGTAAGATTTTTCATCCCCAAGAATTACCTGGGATATTAGCTTTGCAAAGAAAAGTAAAAAGAGGGATATGAGGTTGAGCGAATTATTTGAATAAATATATGCAGTCACTATAAACTTCCAAAGGATTTTAAAAGTGAATAAGGAAATATTGCTAAAATAAAGTAGCTTTACTTATCACTTTTATGAATTATAAAAAACAAAATATGTTAGTAAGTCTCACTGTTAAGTGGTTGATTTAATTCTTCGTAGACGAAGTTCTTTCTAAACATGGATAATGTAAATATGTTGGTTAATTATTACAGGACTCCAAGTCTTTCTCTTTGTTCCACTCCTTAAACAACAAAAGGATCGTAAATCCTTGAAGTTCCCTTGGAGTTATCTTAGGCAAAGTCCAAAGTTTAAAACAGTGTTCCCTGAACCATAAACGCTGCCACCATTGAAGAGTCAAAAGCATATCCTAACGTTCTGGGGACGTTTTTACCCAGCTTGCCTTCATCCTATTATCTTTAAAGATTCATATGTATTTAGCCTTTACCCATTTCCTATCTAGAGATTTAAACACCTTTTTTTTTTTTTAGAATAGAGATGGGGTTTTGCCACATTGTGGTGTCAAATTCCTGGGCTCAAGTGATCTTCCTGCCTCGGCCTCCCAAAATGCTGGGATTACAGGTGTGAGGCACTGTGCTCAACTTTAAACACTTTATTTTAGAATAGTTTTAAATTTATAGAAAAATCACAAAGACAGTATAGAAAGTTGCCATATACCCTGTACTCAGGTCCCCCTATTATTAGCATCTTACATTACTATAGTATGTTTGTTATAATTAATATATCAACATTGATACAATATTATTAGCTAAAATCTATAGTCTATTCAGATTTCCTTTATTTTTACCTAATATTCTTCTTTCTTCTGATTCAGGATACCACATTATACACATACATAGTGTGTGTATATATATTAAAAATACATAGTAATACTATATATTACAACATATATAAAACACATACATTATATACATGTATAATTTTAATATATCATATATACATATATGTATATTATATGCATATAATACATATTACATATTGTTATATATAGCTTCTTGTCCTCAGTACATCCTTGCATAAACAGAGCACAGGCATGCCAGTTTAAAAAGCACCAACTAAGGAAACTAGATGGTTGTATTTATGGCCACGTCTCCAGAATTCTAGAATTTCTTAGATTTGTGACTATACCTCCCTCAGTGATTCCAGAATCTGCGAAAATAATCTATTTGTAGAATTGCATTTACATAAGGTTAGAATTGTTTTTCTGCTACTGCTCTTTTGCTCCTAGTAAAAAAGCAATTTAAACTGCAGGGGAGAATAATAACTACTAAAGTCAACACTAGCTTTTGTCTAATACAAAAGCCATCAGCACAACTTAAATTATAACCCCCTTTGTCAGTCTGGGATTGCTGAAAACAACAATTAAGCCACTCTACACTTGCAAGTGATCTATTATATATATATATTTTTAATGGGCTTTATTTGTTACACCAACCACATTATCTAAACAGCTAATACAATTGCTCATGTAAAATTATGCCAATAAAAAAAAGGAAAGATAGTTGTTGTGTGTTGCTCTTATCACGGGGCGGGTGTGGGGGTAGTGAGGGAGGAGGAATGGACTTGCTGGCATTAGCAAATCAACCAACAGATTATCTTCCTTAAGGATATTAATGCTTTGTAAATATTTCCTCCTTACCCTTGCCTAACTCCCAGGATGGCCACACACCCTACAGTGCTGTAAGACAGACTTTTTTTTTTTTTTTTTTTTTTTAAGACAGTTTCATTCTTGTTGTTCAAGCTGGAGTGCAATGGCACAATCTCAGCTTACTGCAAACCCTGCCTTCTGGGTTCAAGTGATTCTTCTGCCTCAGCCTCCCAAGTATCTGGGACTACAGGCACGCACCACCAGGCCCAGCTAAGTCTGCATTTTCAGTAGAGATGGAATACCATCATGTTGACCAGGCTGGTCTCAAACTCCTGACCTTGGGTGATCCACCCGCCTCAGCCTCCAAAAGTGCTGGGATTACAGGCATGAGTCACCACCCCTGGCTGTAAGGTAGTCTTAAATGGGGAATATCTGGTACTACAACTGCCACAGCAGGTGCATATGATTGAGACAAGGTAGGAGCCATACTGGAATTGTATGTTTGAGTTGAAAAGTTGAACAAAGATTTACTTAAAATCTTAACATTTGTGTGATAGGGTGCTCAGCTGACACTGGACTGTATCTTTTGATGTGTAAAACACTGCCACACTAGGGGATGTAAAGTGTATTTTGGGGGTTGAGCCTCCACTTGTGGTAGGAGGGACAGTTTGGTAGAAACTTTTTGCAGGTAAATTGAACAACTGCCCCTTGTTCTAGCGAAACTTTTACCTAATAGTCTTCCTCTGGTTCAGGATACCACATTATACATATATAAATATAGTGTATATATATAATATATGTATAGTAATACTATATATTATAACATGTAATATATATATATATAATATACAGGAACACAGAAAAAAAAAAAACAACCAAGGGCAGATGCTTCACTCTTTGTCTGCAGAGATAGAAAAAGGTTTTCCCCAAATCTTTGCAGATTATTATTTGTGTTCATGAGAGGTATGTGTACTTTGTTGTCCAAACAATTGCTTTGAAAACTTGGGAGCAATCACCAGCTTAGTCGCGAAGGACAAGCTTTCCTGAACATCTGTTCCCTCCAGGCTGGAGGAAGGAATGTGAGAGCAAATGGCTGGACCAAGCTGACTTAGCTTGCACTGCTGCCATTGCCCATGAGTGGTTATCAAAGGTGAAATACATCAGACACTGAGACGTTCTCATGACTGCTGTGATTGTCATGCTTGAGCTCTGAGGGTCAGATTATACCTGGTTGGGAGAAGGGCATTTAAAGTGAAGGAACAATGATCAGTTAATCCAGGAGAAGAGACGAGTTGGGCCAGGCGTTTTGGAGCAGGAAGGGCAGGTTCTTCCTTTTTTTTTTTTTGTTTGGAGATTGAGCAGGGCTTGGACTCTGAAGTGTTGGAGAAGCACTGTGGAGGTCCTTGCATTGGGGAACACCTATGGAAACTAGGCCAGGGTGCAGAGTCTGGGTCTGAGCTTGAAACTCTAAGAGCATCCAATTCTAAAAGCAATTGGGAATTACATTAGTTTATAACCAAGTCTTCTATAAAATCCCACTACGAGCCTGAGCAAAGATGTTCTGTGTATCACATACAGATATACTAAGGGAAGCTGAAGAGACTGTATCCCTCCTGGAGACTGGGAAGGAATGCTTGTGATGACAGAGATGCATGACCTCGAAGAGCAGCACTGTTATAAGGGGCAGCAAAGGCTGCAGGCCAAGAAGTAAAAAATAGGCAAACCCCAAAACTTGTCTCCGATAACATATATTATGGCACCTGGAGAAACCTCAGAATAGCTGGAAGGCAATGGATGGGGGTGCATTGTGGATCACATTCTAGTAACTACACCAGGAAAGGCTCATGCATTAATGTCTTTGGAGTGCGATTTCCATTGTAAGCCACAATTTGGAAATGCCAAGGACACAGAGGTTACACTTTGGTTTTGCCTGCTCCGTAACACTTTTCTATAAATTTTCTGTCATAAAGGCATGACATTGCTCATCAGAAACAAATTCAGTACCTTCTTTGAAAAAAATAGCATTTAAAAATAGAATACTAGACTGAGCGTGGTGGCTCATGCCTGTAATGCCAGCACTTTGAGAAGCCAAGGCAGGTGGATCACTCGAGGTCAGGAGTTCGAGAGAAGCCTGGCCAACATGATGAAACTCTGTCTCTACTAAAAATACAAAAATGAGCCAGACATGGTGGTGGGCACCTATAGTCCCAGCTACTTGGGAGGCTGAGGCACGAGAATCACTTGAACCTGAGAAGTGGAGGTTGCAGTGAGCCAAGACTGCACCACTGCACTCCAGCCTGGGCAAGAGAATGAGACTCCGTCTCAAAGAAACAAACAAAAAAAAGGTACTATTTCAAACATTTTAAGCTAATGGCAGCCCATGAGAGCCACATCTCCCTTTTGTCCTCTTCCCATAGGCCCTGGAGTCTGTGCATCCCCAGGCACTGTTCTCTCCCAAGCATCCTTGGTGCAGGTGGAGGACTTACATTCTTATAATTCTAAAACCTTTGATTATAACCCACACTAAAATAACAAAGGTAACAAAATGTCTGGGTGGAATCTTGCCAGACATTGGTAGGGTTCCACACCATTCGTAAAATGCTTTAAAAATGTTTAATTTCATTTGAATAACACTTGCCATTGTAGCTATATAGATTTTTCTCCTGTTTTTCTTTTTTAAAAAGCAACAGTACATACAACAGCTCATTAAAAAAGACTGGCCAGACATTAAGTCCAACTAGTTCTCTAGATTTAGCACATGGGAGAACTAAGTTCCATTTCCTTTTTTGGTTTCCCAGGCTTTGATCTCCAAACACATGAAGTAGGTCTCTAAACTCTGAGCGGAAGTAAGCTAATCACTGACATTCAAAACACTCTGCTACTTGACACACTTAAACAATAAATACCCAGCTGCTCTGCAGACTAAATTTCTCCTGCTGCAAGGAATTATCTCTTTAAGGGGCCCACACAAATCTATACAGGTGTTTGGAAGACTATAACCTGTCTGCGACTTTTTCTGCATCTCTAGGAATGCTCAGCTCAGAGATTCGCACAAAGGAATGATGATTATGCCCCCGTGGGAGGAGGAGATATAAGGTAATTGCCACTGAGGGAGCACTTGCTTTGACCCAGGTATCTGTCAACAAGTGATAGATTGAATCCCCTTAAATACAAATAGATGATTCTTATTTCATAGGTGAGGAAACCGAGGCTTAGAGAGGTTAACTTGTTTAATTTCATACAGCATGAGAGTGGGAGAGGTGAGGTTTGAACCCAAGTTCCCCAGATTCTAATTTTTTTTTTTTTTTTTTTTTTTGAGATGGAGTCTTGCTCTGTCACCAGGCTGGAGTGCAGTAGCGCAATCTTGGCTCATTGCAACCTCCACCTCCTGAGTTCAAATGATTCTCCTGCCTCAGCCTCCTGAGTAGCTGGGACTACAGGTGTGCAACACCACACCCAGCTAATTTTTTTTTTAAATGTTTTATTTTTAGTAGAGACAGGGTTTTACCACGTTGGCCAGGATGGTCTCCATCTCTGGACCTCGTGATCCACCTGCCTCAGCCTCCCAAAGTGCTGGGATTACAGGCATGAGCCACTATACCGGCCTCTAATTGTATAATATTTTACTGTTTACCTCCTTCTTTTTTCTCTCTCTCTCTCTCTTTTTTTTTGAGACAGGATCTCGTTTCATCACCCAAACTGGAGTGCAGCAGCATGATCATGGCTCACTGCATCCTCCACCTCCTGGGCTCAAGAGATCCTCCGATTCTGTCTCCTGAGTAGCTGAGACTACAGGCACATGCCATCATGCCTGGCTAATATTTGCATTTTTTGTAGAGATGGAGTTTTGCCATATTGCCCAGTCTGGTCTCAAACTCCTGGACTCAAGCAATCCACCTGTCTCTGCCTTCCGAAGTGCTGGGATTACAAGCATGAGCCATCATGGTTGGACTACTCTTTCTTTTTTTAAACAATCAGTTTAACTTCTGAAATGTTCATATTAATCCTGATGCTGTTAAAAATTGTATTTCAAGAGAAACTCACATTAGCACTTCAAAATGGACATTTGTGTAACCTTTACCAGAATAAAACAAAGCTTCAGTGCACCCTTAAATGTCACAATGAATTTGTATGGCTGGAGAGCTGTCTGGAAATTTAGGCTCAGGTCCCAGGTTTATTATGGAATAAAAACACTATTTCTGATAAGATACATGGTCTCTCACTTTGGTTCATTTTCTTCCACTCTTTTAAAACAAAAACGACTCTTTTTCTGTGTTTTTGCTTCTGAGATAATATGAAACTTCAGGAAGTCCTGTTTGCTTCAGTGGAGCCAAATGGGACAAAGGTGCTATAAAAATCTGAAGAATCAGCTGCTGTAAGGAACAATTTCACAACCACAACCACAGCCAGCAGAAACATCAGCAGAAATATTAACATCACCGTAAGTACTACCACAGCCATCACCACCATTACCACTATCATCACCATCACCATCACCAACACTGTCATCGTCATCATCATCATCATCAGACTTTCCTAGGATAGGACAGATGTGGTAGTTTTCTCTTCCTCATGTGAAATTATGATTTTCCTATTATAAATTATCTCCCCAAGTTATCCCCCACAATTACCCATGCCTGTTCAAATTTCAAATATTTTAACCATGACTTTGACAGGATACAGACTTTTTGTAAGCGAAAACAAATATTCAAGCTACATGCATGGCAGAGGTCATTTACAAACTTCTCTCTTTGATCAGTCAAATTCTTTTCATTGTTTATATAATAGTGGTCAACCTTCAAAAGCATCTTTGAAGTAAATTTGAATGTGTGCTTTTCTGACTCACTCGCCCAACACACACACACACACACACACACACAGAGGCGAGTGCACATACACACTTACTTGTATAACAACATTTAGCTGTTGTTTATAGACTGACATTCTGCGAGTACATATGTCCTGTCATGGCCTGTCTCTCAAGGCCCCAGATTTGTACACTGTGTTGCTAATAAACTTGGGATCAGATGTTGCTCTCTAAGTACAGGTGATTCTTTTTTTTTTTTCTTTGAGATGAAGTCTCACTCTTGTCACTCAAGCTGGAGTGCTGTGTCAAGATCTTGGCTCACTGCAACCTCCACTTCCAGGGTTCAAGTGATTCTCCTGCCTCAGTCTTCCGAGTAGCTGGGTTATAGGCGGCCACCACCACACCCAGCTAATTTTTGTATTTTTAGTAGAGATGGGGTTTCACCATGTTAGTCAGGTTGGTCTCAACCTCCTAATCTCAGGTGGTCAGCCCACCTCAGCCTCCCAAAGTCCTGGGCATTACAGGCATGAGCCATCATGCCTGGCCAAGTACACGTAATTCTAATCTACAATGACATATAACACAAGAACAATCTCTATGTTTAAAAACTGTAACTCATAGATATGACTATTAAGATTTTTAAAATGAATCTATTAGATTTTGAGCACACAACAGCTATTGTCCTTTTCAGAATATCAATATAAAAAGTCCTTAAGAATCTGTCTGAAATTGTCCCTCAAAGTCTGTGACATCTCTTATTTTGTGGTGGCAAACTAACTCTCTCTATTCAAAAGGAATTAGACTTTTGAAAATGGCTTCATTCGGAGGCAGAGTATTGAGTAAAATGAAAAATCAAGCTGAGAGTTAAACTTTTTTTGATCAGAAACATGCTTTGGTTAAAATGTAATGCTGTGATTCTTGGTAAGTAAAAATTCTGGTGATAATATATCAGTGGTGTATTTTAAAAATGGTTTTGCAACTGAAAAATGGAAAAAAGTCTTGCTTTTACTAGATAAACAACAGAACTGAATTTTGACTTTAAATCTAAGCCTTTGCACTTTGGGAAGCTGAGGCGCGTGGATCACAAGGTCAGGAGTTCGAGAGCAGCCTGGCCAACATGGTGAAACCCTGTCTCTACTAAAAAACACAAGAATTAACTGAGTGTGGTGGTACATGCCTGTAGTCCCAAGATATTCAGAAGGCTGGGCTAAGGCAGGAGAATCACTGAACCCAGGAGGCAGAGGTTGCAGTGAGCCAAGATTGCACCACTGCACTCCAGTCTGGGCGACAGAGTGAGACTCTGTCTCAAAATAAATAAATAAATAAAAATAATAAATCTAAGCCTTCTTAGATGATGTAAGTGATAGTAGCTGAGGGTCTTTTTAATTTTTTTTAACATTTCAAAAAGATATGTGAGCTTTAAAAAGGTTAAAGTATATTGTAATATGACTGCTTTTCTGGGGTGGCTCCTAACTTAATTTTAAAGGCAATTCAAAAAATAATTCTCTAGAAATATTTTGAGAACTAGCAATTGAATTGAGCTACAGGCATAACCTTCTAGGGTGACTGTTTTGAAAGTTAATTCTCCCTGTAATCTTAATATTCTACTATATCCACTTAAAAATTAGGTTAATATCTTTCACATCTCACTACTTCCCACCAAGTTCGAGGGCTTTGCAGATTTTAGACTAGAATTTTCCACAATCCTTATAAAAAAAGAGCAAGTTATATGTGACGGTTAATATTGAGTGTCAACTTGATTGGATTGAAGGATACAAAGTATTGATCCTGGGTGTGTCTGTGAGGGTGTTGCCAAAGGAGATTAACATTTGAGTCAGTGGCCTGGGAGAGGCAGGCTCATCCTTCATCTGTGTGGGTATCATCTAATCAGTTGCTAGCTCAGCAAGAATATAAGCAGACAGAAAAGTGTGAAAAGACAGACAGGCCTAGCTTCCCAGCCTACATCTTTCTCCCATGCTGGATGCTTCCTGACCTTGAACATCGGACTCCAAATTTTCAGTTTTGGGACTTGGACTGGCTCTTCTTACTCCTCAGCTTACAGATGGCCTATTGTGGGATCCCAAGATCATGTGAGTTAATACTTTATACACTCCCCTTTATATATATATATACATATATAAAGGGGAGTTTAATATATATATATAAAATATACATATTAAAATATATATAATATATATGTTTTTTCCATTAGTTCTGTCCCTCTAGAGAACCCTAATACATTATATAATGTCCTTTTACTGGGTTCTCTGGTTCTCTGAAATTTCTGGTTCTAGAGAAATACCAACAGTAATTTACCACAGTTTAGTTGTTGCTGTTTAAGCCAATGCATAATTCTAGATGTTATGTTCACAAAACCATCATACTGCAACCTCTGTCAACATATCTAAGTATCCTCATGATGTCTTCTGAAGGAAAATGGATCTTGGAACCACCTCCCCAGCTTTTCCTGCCCTAAGGGAATCACTTGGCATTATCAACCACCATAAAAAAGGTTTGTGTGATAGAAAACAAAACAAAACAAAAAAACCAATGTGATAGAATCTGTACAAACAAAACCATATACATGTATCTGGTTTTGGAGTCTAATCTTAGAGACAGGGTGGCCACTCAAGTGTGATGTGTTCCTACACCCAAGACACAAACAAATGCATTTCCTACCCTGCACAACTTCCTTATTCAGGACCTAGAGGCTTTGTCAATGTTCAGTTTCTTAGACAAGAAAATAGCAAGTCAAATGTGGGGGCACTCGTGATCAGCATCTCTGAAATGTAAGACTCTTTGTTTCCTCACTGTGGGAAGTTTTGCATGGCCCTGGGCAGCTGTGCATTCATGGCAATCCACTGAAGACAAATGTCTGGAAGGAATTCTCTGATTGGGCCTCAGACATGATTCAGCTATTTTTAGGGTTTCAGCTGGTGTCCTGCCAGCGCCACATGACCTAGAAGGTGGTCCACTTCCTTCGATTGAGATAATTTGGGAAATGTCTGTCAGATGGAATTTTAGTCTCTGCACATATCACTAAGGCTGCTTTAAAATAAACAGGTTCTTAGAATTCTTTATCCCAGTCTGATAAAATCTAGTTGTCTCCTCGGATTTGGGGGCATAGGAAATTCCTGGAAAATCAAGTAAAGTGGGTTGAAACTGTTGGGCCTCTGTCACTTTATTGCTAACTCAAACAGTGAGCCTAACTTTGGATGCTCTTGCATGGCAGTTGCCACTTTGGGCTCTACTGAGACCACCACAGAGATGACAATGCAGGCCTTGGGCCTCACAGTCTTTTTAATTTTTATTTTTGAGATGGAGTCTTGCTCTGTCGACCAGGATGGAGTACAGTGGCACAATCTCGGCTCACTGCAACTTCTATCTCCCAGGGGTTCACAATTCTTCTGTCTCAGCCTCCCAAGTAGCTGGGACTACAAGTGTACGCAGCCACTCCCAGCTAATTTTTATATTTTTAGTAGAGACAGGGTTTCACCATATTGGTCAGGCTGGTCTCAAACTCCTGACCTCAGTGGACCCATCCGCCTTGGCCTTCCAAAGTGCTGAGATTATGGGTGTGGACCCCCGGCTGACCTCACAGTGTTCACAACCTCTGGGGTGCCTGTTACAATATAGACTATCAGGCTCCACTCAGACTTTTCAGGGGTTAATTGGATTTTCCAGGGGTTAAACCCAATAACCTGCATCTTTTATGGAATCCCAGGTGATTCTTGCACACTCTGAAGTTTGGGAATCATTGCTGATTAAGAGCTCATAGGGTTAGAAATTGGAAATTGGGGTTCAGATACCACACCCCCATTCCACATTCATCTATCTTATATTTCAGATTCCTCCCTAGGCTTTCATTTGCAGAAATGCTTTTGTGGCAAGAAAAACAAAAGTAAGGAACAATTACTCCAGCATACTTCTTAACAGTTCCTTCTGTGGGTTCTTAGCTTTGTCACATGTTCCTAGATTTCTCAAGGGTTTTTCCTTCTCCTCTTTGGTCATACTCAAGGATTTGTCTTTGACTCTCACACTGTGTACAGTTGTCAAAACTGGAACTCAAATAAATCCCATTTTAAAAGATTTTCCCAATACAAAAGGTGAATTCAGTGCTTAGTTGCTTGTAAGTGTTTATTCTTTTAACTAACTCATACTCTGGCCAGGTACAGTGGCTCATGCCTGTAATCCCAGCACTTTGGGAGGCAGAAATGGGCAGATCACTTGAGGTCAGGAGTTTGAGACCAGCCCGGCCAACATGGTGAAACTGTCTCTACTAAAAATACAAAAATTAGTCAGATGTGGTGGCACACATATTGAGTCCCAGTTACTCAGGAGGCTGAGGTAAGAGAGTCACTTGAACTTGGGAGGCAAAGGTTGCAGTGAGTTGAGGTTGCACCACTGCATTCCAGTCTGGGTGACAGAGTGAGACTCTGTCTCAAAACAAACAAACACAAACCCAACTAACTCATACTCTCCAATAAATTTTCTTCTTTCGTATGTTCATAAATGCATTTAGAAAGAGGTTTATTTATTTAAAAATAAGTAACTAAACCAGTATCTATTTTTGTTGTTTTCAGTGGAAGAGCAGATGAAGCTGTCTCTTCAGAATTATGTCAAGAAACAGCAGCCCAGTAAATTCTCAGGAGCTGAACTTCAGTTTCTAATTACTTCTCACAGCCACTTCAATTTTTGCCTCTCTGAGGCATATGCTGAAATCAATTATGGCACGGGAACAGTTACAGCATGGCATAGTAAGGAAACCGGTACATTTCTGAAACTCCATAAACTCATCAGATTATTTTTACTTTAAATGCTATAAACCCAAAGTATTCTTTTTCTCAACACACACACTAGTACACATTTAATACTTTCATCAAAGCTGGCTATAAATTGATAACAGAAAACAAACTTGGTAGAGTTTACAGAGTTTAGAGTAAAGGAATAATGTGTGTTTACAAAGTTTACACTAAAGAAATAATAAGGTAAGATTTTTAAAAAGCATTTTATGAATTCACCTATATAAATGTCAGGTGTTAAAGGACATGTCACAATTAAGGCAGTGACAGCCAGTTTTAAATATTTTGGAGGATTTTGCTCTGATGTTTATTTTCCTGATGAAACATTAGGCCTATGTTCCAAAGCAGGATTCTTAAACCCCAAGGTGGAGTGGACAGTCTATTAAGGGAGAGAAAGAAATATTGAGCTCTATTTTTAACGATTTCATCTCATTGTTTTACAATTTATTTCAGTGGAACTTTATAACATGTGAAATGTGCTTATACAATTTTATACGCATGTAATTTATATAGTTATAAATATGCTCATAACAGAGAACACGTCCAGAATAGTTACTGATGGATGTGTAATCACAAATGCTCAGAGATCAACCTAAGAATCAAAGGTGGCCTTTTCCATGGCATAGTATAGGAATTCATAAACACAGTTAAAATACTAAAACTTGATAGCAAGAATAGACCATGAGAAAAACATCGTCAAAGAAATTGATGAAGAGAATGCTGACAGGAAGGAACAAAAAGGATAAGCCACACTACCCAACGCTAGAGGAAAGGAAAAGAGAAATGAAAGAAGAAGATATTGCCTTTATCTGCTTTGTTTTCCCTGTGTATTCTTAATAATCACCTTGGTGGCACGAATCCAACTAACCACAAATGATAATAATGCAAGTGTTTGCACCTGCTAGTACAATGCTTTCTTGCAAAGCGCTCTGAATTGCTTATGAGGTTTATCCTGAACCATCTCTGTGCTTCTTTCAAAGGAGCATAATGTTTGGCCTTGGCCCAAACATCTCTCTGCTGCATGATTAGAAGCTGAGCTAATTTAATTTCCATGATACTCTTCAGTTGCAGGGAAAGCCATTAATTGTTTTCTTTGAGAAGATATTTTAAAACTTGAGCTGTTAAATAATTTCTTCCTGAAAGGGGAAAACCCAGTCATGGGATTGTCTACCTTGCAGACATAAAGGGGCTTAGAAAGAGGACAACAGTCTGTGCTTTCCTACCTGGCTCTTGAGGCGTGTAGAGTTATGTGGGCAATCCCCAAATTGTCTAGAACCAGAGCGACCACTTCTAATCAGTTCCTGCAAAATCAGTGCTTGGCTCTCAGAGACAAGTACACAGACATTCAACACACAAAGAACAGAGTCTTCTGTTAGCACCAGGCATGTGCAGAGAATCTGAGGTGAACAAAGAAGTGGGGAAAGATTTGCTGTCTCTTATGGTACTGTAGAAAAACATTATCCATTGGCTAGAGGCTGGCGTGGGAACAAAATGGGCCTACCTCAATGAGTTTATTCTCTGCTAGGTGTTGAAGGTACAGGAACCAGTAAAGCAACTTTCTCTCTGAGAAGAATTCAAACACAGCAGAGAGCTCCGTAATTTGCCTAAAATTTTATGACAAATTGTATATGCATTTGGATCTACGCATCTATTTTTCTGGGGAAGTACTTAAAGATTGCAAAAAGGTATTTGGTCTAGAAAATGTTAATAATGATTGCTTTAGAGGAATTGGAAGCATGCAAGTGTTTCTTGGGTATCTTTTCATTCAAAAAGGATGATAGTTCTTAGGTGGAACTCTCAAAGGGCTGGGTACGGTGATTCACGCCTCTGAGAGGCTGAGGTGGGCAGATAACTTGAGGTCAGTAGTTTGAGACCAGCCTGGCCAATATGGTGAAACCAAATCTCTGCTAAAAATACAAAAATTAGTCAGGCATGGTGGCACATACCTGTGATCCCAGCTAGTCGGGAGGCTGAGACAGGAGAATCACTTGAACCCAAGAGGCAGAGGTTGCAGTGTGGTGAGCCAAGATTATGCCACTGTACTCCAGCCCAGGTGAGAGAGCAAGACTGTCTCAAAAGAAAACAAAACCTCAAGGACATGCAAAACCCTCTAATTCTTACCCCATTCCTGAAGGGTCTTATAAATGCTTCCAAGCAGATAGAGGCAATGGTGTTGCTCATAGTAGTAGATTCTATTTAAAGATTTTTAGGCTTTTCTTTCTTTAGCAGACACACAAATGACTGAGAGATTTCTCATAAAAACCAAAATCTGTTAAATCCTAGCAAAAGCACTTTGAATTGAGTAAGAAGCTTCCATCACAATATTATTAAACTTTCCTTTTTTAATGCATCTTCAAGGAAGAAGAATCTATAATAGAATAACATGTGGTGGGGCACCGATGTATAAGAAGCTGTCATTTTAGTGGTTAAGTGTGCAGATTCTGGAGATAGAGTGCTTGGGTTCAAGTTCTAACTCCCCCATTTGGTTCCTACTCAGTTTTCTCATCTGTAAAATGGGAATGACAGTATCTGCCCCATTAAGTTGCTGTGATTTAATGACTTAATGTGTGCAAAGTCTTTAGAGTAGTGCCCGATTCCTTGTAAAACTAGAGAAATGTCTGCTTATCTTTTTAACTGTATTTTTCCTTGTGAATTTCCTTTGACACTTTGCTCCTTCTCTCCAGCTGATGACTAGACAGTAGTCTATGATCACTGACACAGGGAAAGAATGTGACAGCAAAGATCAGAGAAAGAAAAAGTCTGCTTTTAAGTTTCAAAAGGTAGGCTCTGAGGAAATGGAGACAAGACAGAGATAAGAGATACGTAGAATATCAAATGAATAATAGGAAGAGGTTCCGTCCTTCATGCCTACATACACACTGGCTAGAAAAGGATGTCTTAGACCGAGAGGAGAATGAATTGGGTCCAGGAGTTGAGAATGTAGATACTGGTAGGTCCCTGAGAAAGAGGCCCATGAACCCTGGGTCCCATGTCAAGTTATAGGGATGCTGAAGCCAAAACAAACCAAACCAAGCAAACAACAAGCTAACCAATTAAAAATCTTCACCCCCAGAACCTAAAACACAATAAAATATATGTTAAAAATAAATAAATAAAACTAAAAAAGCAGGGCCAAGCATGGTGGCTCCCCTGTAATCCCAGCACTTTGGGAGGCTCAGGTGGGCAGATCACTTGAGGTCAGGAGTTCAAGACCAGCCTAGCCAACATGGTGAAATGCTATCTATATTAAAAATATAAAAATTAGTTGGATTTGGGGGTAGGCACCTGTAATCCCAGCTACTCTGGAGGCTCAGGCAGGAGAATCGCTTGAACCCAGGAGGCAGAGGTTGCAGTGAGGCAAAATGGCACCACTGCACTCCAGCCTGGGCTACAGAGTGAGACTCTGTGTCAATAAATAAATAAATAAAACCTTCACATAGGTCGGGCTCTATGGCTCATGCCTGTAATCCCAGCACCTTGGGATTACAGGTGGATCACAAGGTCAGGAGTTTAAGACCAGCCTGGCCAAGATGGTGAAACCCCATAACTACTAAAAATACAATAATTAGCCAGATGCGGTAGCAGGTATCTGTAATCCCAGCTACTCAGGAGGCTGAAGCAGGAGAATTGCTTGAACCCAGTAGCAGAGGCTGCAGTGAGCCGAGATGGTGCCCACAGCACTCCAGCCTCCAGCCTGGGTGACAGAGTAAGACTCTGTCTCAAAAAACAAAAAAAAATCTTCATATAGAAGTGTATGGGATCTGGGAATAGAGTGAACTGATCTCCTATCTCTTTATAGTTCTAGAAAAGTAACAGTGACTGGATAGTGTGGCTTGGCAGATATGGCCTTAATCAGCTGATGGTGTTCTCTAGGCCCTATCGTGGCCCTCACATGGTTTCTTGGCCTTGTAGAATGGCAGACAGCAGGTAGAAATGAGGCCCCTCAGAAGCCATTTGGATGGACAGTGATGTCAGACAAGATTGGGCCTCCCAGCTGCAGCCATAGTGAACAAACAATGCTGAGGATGAGGACATAATACATCTCCCCCAGACACCACACAAATTTCCTGGGGCTCTGAGGCCACACTAGGGAAGAGGAGAGGATAAAAACTGACTCTGCCACCCCAGGAAAAAAAACGGAACGTGAAATAGAAGAGAAATTGAGTTATAAAAAAAAATCAAGATACATTTTTTTGCATTTGCAGATGAAGATTCATACCTGCTCTACCTGTTTCTCCACGACGCAGGCATTGCCCTTATTTAGCAAAAATGAAGTAAGGTTTGACTTGGAAACTTGACCTCACCATTGGCAACGCAGGAGTCATCAGGGCGTGTCTCCGCTGCCTGCCAAGGCCCAACAAAGATGAAAAGAGGCTGGAATTGGGAGCAGCTGATACCATGAGATCACAGTTGTGGCACATTAGAATTGTGGGGTGTATGCTGAGGAGCTCTCTATTGTGAAGGGGCAGGGAAGGGGACCATTGCTCAGATGGCTGGGGCCTATGAGATTGGAATTATCCTGTACTCTATTCTGCTCCAGCCAGGATTCTCCAGACAAATATAAACCCGTGTTTACTATATTCCAGGCATTGTATTGGATGCCAGGAACTTTACAGGGTGAATAAGACATGGTGTCTGCCCTCAGAGTATCCATTCCTGGCTTCCAAAGAGATGCTTTCAATGTGCAGTGGGGAGTAGGCATGGTGGGAACATGAGGGGAGGAGAGTTAGGTTAGTTTGAGGGATCGGGAGAACTTTCTCTAAAAGAAGACTTTGGTCAGGCATGGCATGGTGGTTCACGCCTGTAATCTGTAATCTTAACACTTTGGGAGGCTGAGGCAGGTAGGTTGCCTGAGCTCAGGAGTTCGAGACCAGCCTGGGCAACACGGTGAAACCCCATCTCTACTAAAATACAAAAAATTAGCCAGATATTTTGGCATGCACTGGTAGTCCCAACTACTCAGGAGGTTGAGGCAGGAGAATAGCTTTAACCTGAGAGGCGGAAATGCAGTGAGCCGAGATCATGCCGTGCACTCCAGCCTGGGCAACAGAGCAAGACTCCATTGCCAAAAAAAAAAAAAAGAAAGAAAGAAAAGAGAACTACTAACCTGAGTCTTGGAGGCTAAGTCGGAGCTCATTATACCAACTAAGATGGCTGGGGAAGAAATTGCTGCCAAGGACAGGGCCTGAGCAAAGGCATGCACGTGAGGGAAGCAGAGCATAGGACAGGGCCTGAGCAAAGGCATGCACGTGAGGGAAGCAGAGCATGTAGAAAGGACAAGGCATTTGGCATCGCAGGATTGTCAGGTGAAGTTGTGGAGCGGGGAGAGATGATGTTGGAGATGAAAGTTTGGGCCAAGTCATGGTGAATCTTGAATGCCACGATTAGGAATTTAGCCTCTATTCTGTAGTTGATGGGGACTTGCTGACAGGTTTTCAGCAAGATAGTGGGATAGCCAAGTTTATATTTTACAAAGATGTGTCTGGATGCAGAGGTGCAGTAAGATACTAGCCAAGATTGTCCTGAAGTCCTCTTGTGTAGCCCTGGTTCCAGTTACATCCCCAGATTAAACCAAGGGCTTCATAGACCATCACCAGGTCTTGCTTGTAGAACGAGGTCTAAAGGAGGGCTCAGACTAGATGGGAACAGTCTGGGATCAGAAATAATCTGAGGCTGGGTGCAGTGGCTCACATCTATAATCCTAGTGCTTTGCAGGACCAAGGCAGGAGGATCGCTTGAGTCGAGGAGTTCGAGACCAGCCTGGGCAACATAGTGAGGGAAACTGTCTCTAAAAAAATTTTTAAAAGAAATGCTCTGAGCCAAGGGCCAGTGCTTAAGTTGACTTCTAATGACTGGGGAGAGCAACGGCACCCTCCTCAGCTTCCAGAACTCTGGTCTATTTCCCCTCTAGCAACCTCAACCTCTAGATTACTCTTCTTCCCTGTTTCCTCATCTGGCTGCTATGTGGAATTTCTAGTTCCAGACCCTCTAGCCAGCTCTGTTCAGCCTCCACCCCTGACCCCCCGGTGTGGCAGTGATAACTCTGGAATGAGCTAGCAGGCTGTCTAGCCAGTCAGGGCAATGGGGTCAGGCAAGCTCCGAATTTCAGACCCAAAGCATGGGAGAAAGCTTCAGTCGGTCTCTGGAAGACTGTAGATTCTTACTTAGTCAGAACTGCATTTTCATAATTAACAGTGTGTCTGGAGCTTCTGGGAATTGCAGGAACTCGATACTGCCTCTCACTAAATGATTTGGCTGCATTTCTCAAACACGGTTCTCAGTTCCACTGGCTTCAGTCTGGCACTCTCTATTAATTATTCATGCCTGTGTTTCAGATTTTCACATCCTTACAGCCACTGGTGTCCCAGCAATATTGGCTGGGAAACGGAGGGGTGGGAATAAGTGGGGCGGCACAGAAAAGTGGATGGGGGAGAGAATCAAAGATTACAAAGAGGGCCCCGCAGAAGGTGTTGGGGACATGCAGCAGTAGGGCAGGTCTGTGGATGATGTGACTTGAGGATAGATGGGCTGAAAAGAAGTCAGAGAAAAAAAATAAAAAGCTTTGAGAGATGAGAGGACTCAGAGAGAGAAGTGTGGCACTGCCCTGGAAAAGGAAATTCTGTGACATGATTACAGGATCAAAATGCAGCTCTTGCCATTGATTAAATTAGTTTATCTCTGCAGCACAGCGCTGAGCTGCAAAAGAGGAATCATAGCCGAGTGCAAACTGGCAAATGAGCTTGCCCTGCAGAGTTCCAAGGGAGAAAAGAGCTGGATTCGCTGCTGCTGTCCTGCAGTTTTCTTAGGAGCCATGAAGATTTCCTTTAACAACAGCTCCTTCATTCTGCTCTGTCAAACTCTTCACCCTTTAGGTTGGGTAGTCCAGCTAATAACGTTGATCGTTCCAGCAGATTCTGTTGGGGCTGCGGTCCTAATGTCTTATGCACATGGAACCTTCCATTAAAGATGGAATGGGTGGGCAAGGCAGACAGCTGAGGAGATAGAGCCAGCCGCGTGGGCACCTGACTTAACAGGAGCAAATCTAAGCAGGGTTTGCCTTGCAGAGACCTTGGAGGGCACTGGACTCACCTGGGAGCTTTAAAAAAAAAATACCCAGATCTGGGTTTCAGTCCCAGAGGTTTAATTTAATTGGTCTGGAGTAAGGCTGTTACATTACTATTTTAAAAAATCAAGTTGAGTTTAATGTGCAGCCAGAGTGCAGATCTCCTGACTTAGTCCAAACTTTTCATCTTCCAGATTAAAAAAAAAAAAAAAAAAAAACCTGCAGCCCCCAACAAGGATCTCCCGACCCCCAGGCCAATGCTTTGCCTGCTAAGCTAGAAGCCTCTCAGCATGAGTGCCTTCATGACACAACTTCTGACCCTTCCTATGAAGAGGTGACTGAGCTGTCACTCTCTGACATGTCCATTTGGTGTTTAGCAATCTCCAGAGAAGTGAATTCCAATCTGCTGAATATTTTGTAATAGCCCTAAGAAAGTAACACTATTGAAGGTTAGACACGTAAATAACACCTTTTACACGGAAACACACAGATCAATATTCCTCAACACAGACACATGCATGCATGCGTGCACACACACAAAGCCTATTCCTTCTCTTGTATTAGATAGCAGGTGGCTTTGTTTCTGAAATGTAGTCACTGCTAATAGTAAAAAAAAAAAAAATAACGTGGAGCAGAAAACATGAACAAAGGGAACTGTACCACTGATATTCCATTCTGAAAGCTTTCTCTTCCATCCTGGCTAAGGCAGGGTGTTTCTTAGAACGTTTTGAACTTCATACATATCTGACTGGGTAAGGTAAAAGTGAATGCTGAGGTGGAGAAATCCAACAAATAGATGCCCTTCTCTCCTTACAGGAAGAATTCAGTTTCCCGACAGCTTGCAGAATTGCAAATGTGAAACACACTGTATAGCTTTCTCTTTTTAATGTTTAACTCAAATGGCTTTCCCTATTTCTTTTCTTTATTATTCATAAATATTAATAGAATAGCTTTTCAAGCTAATAATACTCAGGACAAATATTCTCTGGTTAAATAAAAATAAGCAATTAATTTGATTTCATACAAGGCTGACTGCATTCCATTTTGGAAGGTCTTTTGGTCACATTTAAGTGCAAGAGGATAAGAAAATAGATGAACTAGCTGAACGTGGAAATGGCATTCTTGAACATTGGTTTTTATTCACTACCAAGCCCAGTGGAGCATGATGTAGAATAACAGTCCCCACAAGGATGGCTGGGGCTAGCTCCTCCCCAAACACACGGAATGTTTCCAGTCACATCCTAAACCCCAAACCATGGAAGATGAAAATAGCATCTTATAACACACCTGGCAGTTGGCAGCACTCAGTCCCAGGAGAAATATCTCCCCCACGTGTGGCAGTGGGAGGCTTAATTTATACATGCTATGAAATTCATATTCATGTGCATGCCATTTAGGCTTCATTATGTTTACAAATTCTCTTCTGATGAATTAGAAGTCAATAAACACCCAGAGGAACTGTGAATGTAGAACCAGAAGAAAAACAGAGTACACCATCCACGGCCATAAATGCCACTTATATGCACAGTATTCTGGAATCTAAAATGATGACATCAATTTAGTTTGTGCAGTTACCTAAGGGTATAATTTGCAATTATTTATCTTAAAAAGGGACACTGGAGGCCAGGTGTGGTGGCTCACAGCTGTGATTCCAACACTTTGGGAGGCTGAGACGGGAGGTTCGCTTGGGCCCAGGAGTTTGAAACCAGCCTGAGCACCATAGCAAGACCTCGTCTGTACAAAAAATACAAAAATTAGTTGGGCACAGTGGCACATGCCTATAGTCCCAGCTATTTGGGAGACTGAGTGGGAAAATCTACACTGCACTCCAGCCTGGGCGACAGAGTGAGACCCTGTCTAAAAAAACAAACAAACAAAATACACAGTGGCTCATGCCTATAATCCTAGCACTTTGGGAGGCTGAGAAGGGCACGTCACCTGAGGTCAGGAGTTTGAGACTAGCCTGGCCAACATGGTGAAACCCTGTCTTTACTAAAAAACATTAGCTGGACATGGTGGCACATGCCTGTAGTCCCAGCTACTTGGGAGGCTGTGGCAGGAGAATCATTTGATCTCAGGGTGTGCAGGTTGCAGTGAACCAAGATCGCACCACTGCACTCTGGCCTGGGCAACAAGAGCGAAACTCCATCTCAAGAAAAAAAAAAAAAAAAAAAGGAAAAATTGTGTAAAACAGACATCCTATGGGTGCATTATTGTGATTTGCATGACTGCAGTGGGCAATTTCAGTACCCTCTTTGAACGTTTTCCAGGTAGAAATCCTCCCAAAATTCTATGAAAGAAAAGCGAAATTTCACCCATGACTGTAAGACTTCCCTGGGACCTTGGAGTCAGTGGAAAAGGCCTACAATGAACACGTCAACCATCACTTCAAGCTGAACAACTGATATTATACAATGGTGTGTTTCATTTCTCAGTATCACACATTTTCTCATCACAGCCACTATCATTTAGAAATTTGAAACATTAAAAAATATTTTAAAAGAGGATTCTATACTTAAAGGGGCTAGGAATTATTGGCACAGAACTTTAGGCCTTAATGATTCATTTATTTGTGTTTTGTTGTATTCCCAAGACTGTTGTGAGTAAAGTCTTGGTTCTCTTTTGTATAGGTTTGTTCATTTGTTTTTGGTGGGTGACACATTTATGTAGAGTTTTCATTGGGTCCCTTAATTTTTATAAAACAATGCAAAGACCTGTGCACTTTAATTAGTACCATCAAGTTTCTGCATTTCAGTTTCTTGCCCAAAGTCTACCATGCACACTTTTTCTCCTACAATGCTTCGTGGGTGCTTTCTTACTTGAAACACCCAATCTCTAAGGTGGGAAAATGCACCAAGCCTGATAAGTTACTCTACTTCCTGGTTCTAGATCCAGTGATAGTTCCATTAGGCGTGGACATGACCCATGCTGTTCCAGTTTATATTCCATTAATGAAATTTCTAAATTTCAGTTTTCTAATTTCAATACTAATCTTATTTATTTGGCCTTTATAATTTTTTTTTTTTTTTTTGAGATGGAGTCCTGCTCTTGTCACCCAGGCTGGAGTGCAGTGGCATGATCTCAGCTCACTGCAACCTCCACCTCCTGGGTTCAAGCAATTCTCCTGCCTCAGCCTCCTGAGTAGCTCGAATTATAGGCATCTGCCACCACACTAGGCTAATTTTTGTATTTTTAGTGCAGACCGAGTTTCACCATGTTGGCCAGGCTAATCTTAGGTGATCCACCCATCTCGGCCTCTCAACGTGCTGGAATTACAGGCATGAGCAACTGTGCCCGGCCAGGCCTTTATAAAAAATTATAGATTCCAGGGGTACAGGTACAGGTGTTTTGCATGGATATATTACCTAGTGGTGAGGTTTGGGCTTCTAGTGTACCCATCACCTGAATGGGGAACACTGTACCTAATAGGTAATGTTTCAACTCTCATCTCCCTCCCCTTCTCCCCCGCTTTTAAAGTCCCCAGTGCCTATTAACTTCTCTCTGTATGTCCATGTATCCCCATTGTTTATCTCTTACTTAGAAGCAGGAACATGTAGTATTTGATTTTCTGTTTCTGAGTTAATTAGTTTAGGATGATGACCTCCCCATTATTCTAAGTGAAGTAACTCTGGGATGGAAAACCAAAAGTTGCATGTTCTCACTTCTAAGTGGGAGCTAAGCTATGAGTACGTAAATGTTGCATATGGAGTTCTATGAAGGACTTTAGAGACCCAGAAGGCGGAGGGTAGGGAGGGAGTCTAGGGATAAAAAGCTACATATTAGGGACAGTGTATACTAATTGGGTGACAGGTGCACCAAAATCCCAGAATTCACCACTATATAATTTATCCGTTTAACAAAAAAACCAGTTATATCCCAAGTCTATGGAAATAAAAAAATAAATAAGTAAGAACATGACCTTGTCCTTGGGGAAAAAAATAATCGCCTTCAGTTCCATCCATGTTGCTGCAAAAAACACGATTTCATTCTTTTTTATGACTGCGTAGTATGCCATGTTGTATACGCACCACATTACTTTATCCAATTGTCCATTGATGGACATTTAGATTGATTCCATCTCTGCTCTTGAGAATAGTGCTTTGGTAGATATATGAGTGGAGGTGTCTTTTTGTTTTTGTTTGTTTGTCTGGTTTTTGTTTTGAGACAGAGTCTCATTCTGTCTCCTAGGCTGGAGTGCAGTGGCATGATCTTTACTCACTGCAACCTCTGCCTAGCGGGTTCAAGTGATTCTCGTGCCTCAGCCTCCTGAGTAGCTGGGATTACAGGTGCCTGACACCATGCCTGGCTAATTTTTGTATTTTTAGTAGAGATGGGGTTTCATCACGTTGGCCAGGCTAGTCTTGAACTCCTGACCTCAGGTGATCTGCCCACCTCAGCCTCCCAAAGTGCTGGGATTACAGGTGTGAGCCACCAAGCCCTGCCAGTTGTCTTTTTGATAGAATAATTTCTTTTCCTTTGGGTAGATATCCAGTTGGGATTGCTGGGTCGAATGGTAGTTCTATTTTTAGATCTCTGAGAAATCTCCATACTGATTTCCACAAAGGTTGTACTCATTTATATTCTCACCAACAGAGTAGAAATGTCCCCTTTTCTTCATATCCATGCCAACTGTTGTACTTAGACTTTTTCATAATAACCATTCTGACTGATGTGAGATGGTATATAACTGGGGTTTTAATTTGCGCTTCTCTGATGATCAGTGATCGTCAGCATTTACTCATGTTTTTGGGGGCACTTGTATGTCTTCTTTTGAGAAGTAAATCTGAAATAGAGAATATTTTTCTTTTTTCTTGCCTTATGGGCTCTGCCATGCCTAGAATGGTGCTTGATATATGTTAAGTGTCTCTTCTCATTCTTGTTATCAGGGTATGCATTCAGAGCTGCCAGTGGCCCTGGGCTTCTCCAAATGAAGGAGCTGGAAAGAATTAGGCCACACCAAAACAGAGGCTGAGATGACAGGTGAAAGGAGAAATCTGCAACCATTCCTGGGAAACCTTCCTTTCTACGTTTTGTTTCCATGTGCCAATACATCCCTTTTCCTTGTTTAATCTAACTTGATTTGGAATCCTGTCATTTGTAATAAAAAGTTCTAATAATAATAAAGTTCATGATGTCATTTGGCAGATGCTGAGATGTGAGCAAGACAAAAGAGTCAAGAATCAAGCAGGAGTATCGAGCAAGGTGAACTCAGTGACTCACAGAAAACACAGGGAGGCAGGTTTTGGAGATGATGATGATGATGAACTTAATTTGGGGCAAAATTAGTTTGAGAATCTTTGAAATTTTCCATGTGGAGTTGTCCATTTCTTGTTTGGAAACATGGATAGAAAACTCAGGAGAAGGTTCAGGGATGAAACCATAGATCTGGGAGTCAACTGAACAGAGATGCGGCTGAAGGCCAGGACATGGGAGGAGGAGCAGAATGGAACTGGAAGGAGATCAAGGACTGAGCAAGGAAGAGGAGCAGGCGATATGGTCTCGTGGGAGCAGAACAAGCAGAATCGGCATGTGTAAGGTGAGAGGAGTCGCCAGGGGTAGTTCTAACAGCTCATAGAGTGTTTTTGCATTCTTGGTCACGTGTGGCGGCTTACACCTGTAATCCCAGCACTTTGGGAGGCTGAGGTGGGCGAATCATTTAAGGTCAGGAATTGGAGACCAACCTGACCAACACAGTGAAACCCTGTCTCTACTAAAAATACAAAAAGAAAAAAAAAAATTAACTGGGCATGGTGGCACACACCTGTAATCCCAGGTACTCAGGAGGCTGGGGCAGGAGAATCACTTGTACTTGGGAGATGGAGGTTGCAGTGAGGCCAAGATTGTGCCACCGTACTCCAGCCTGGGTGACAGAGTGAGACTCCACTAAAAAAAAAAAAAAAAAAAAAAGCCCGGCACAGGTGGATCACTTGAGGTCAGGAGTTCAAAACCAGTCTGGCCAACATGGTGAAACCCTGTGTCTACTAAAAATAAAAAAAAAGTTAGTCAGGCATGATGGCAGATACCTGTAATCCCAGCTACTTAGGAGGCTGAGACAGGAGAATCACTTGAACCTGGGAGGCAGAGGCTGCAGTGAGCCAAGACAGTGCCACTGCACTCCAGCCTGGGCAACAGAAAAAAGAAAAAAGAGCGTTGTTGCACTCTTCATGCAGAGACACTGGGATGGATGAGAGCTTTGAAGAGGCATTGCATTTTACAAGCAGTTTATTGGTACTCCTTGAGAGAAGATTTCAGTTTAGCAGGAGCATATCCCAGACTGCAGAAGTTTGAGAATGATGGGAGATGAGAAGGGGGAGGGGAGGCAGAGAAAACAGGAAAAGGTGTGGGGATTCCAGAGTTGTGGTGGAATCAGATGACCTCTTGTTTTTCTTAAGAATAACAGTGACTTAAACATATTTGCATGGTGAAGAGAAGTCAAAAGAGAAAAAAATACATCAGATGAGTAATTATTGACAAAACAAGTTAAAAGAGGAAGTGATAAAAGAAAAAGGAAGTAGCTTCAAGGAGGGGAAAATATATTTCCTTATTTAAGACCAGAGGTCTACACATATCTGAGAAGTTTAAAAAGATGAAAAAAAAAAAAAAAAGGGCAAGAGAAAATGACCATGATGAGCTAGAGAAAATGTAATGTAGAAGGGTAGATGTTAGTTGAAATCCCATCAAATGATTCCCATCTCATTTTCCAAAGAACTTAAAGCAGAACTAATATTTTGACCCAGGAATCTCATTACTGGGTATAAGCAGAAAAGAAAATAAACCATTCTACCAAAAAGACATGTGCACCTGTACGTTCATCATGCCTCTTCACAGTAGCATCAATGATGGATTGGATAAAGAAAATGTGGTGCATACACACCATGGAATACTATGCAGCCATAAAAAAGAATGAAATCATGTCCTTTGCAGCAACATGGATGCAACTGGAGGCCGTAATTCTAGGCAAATGCAGGAACAGGAAACAAAATACCAGATGTTCTCACTTATAAGTAGGAGCTAAGCAGTGTGTACTCATGGACATCAAGATGGCAATAGGTCAGGCATGGTAGCTCATGCCTGAAATCCCTAATCCCAGCACTTTGGGAGGCCAAGTTGGGCAGATCACTTGAGCCCAGTAGTTTGAGACCAGCCTTGGCAACATGTCAAAACCCCATCTCTACAAAACATAAAAAAGTTAGTTGGGTGTGGTGTGTGCCTGTATTCTAGGCTACTTGGGAGGCTGAGGTGGGAGGATTGCTTGAGCCTGGGAGGCAGAGGCTGAAGTGAGCCAAGACTGTGGCACTGCACTCCAGCCTGGGTGACAGAGAGACCCTGTCTCAAAAGAAAATTTAAAAGATGGCAGCAATAGACACTGGCCACTATTACAGGAGGGGGGGAAGGAGAGGGTCAGAGATGAAAAACTAACTATTGGGTGCTACGCTTACTACCTGGGTGACAAGATCAATCATACCCCGAACCCCAGCATCATGCAATACCTCCACGTAACAGACCTGCACATGTACCCCCTAAATCTAAAATACAAGTTGAAATTATTTTTAAGAAATGACTTTGATCTCAGGAAGGTAGGTGATAAAGTCATGGGCTGCCTCATGGAGAGTTAAAGCGCTGAATGGAAAATATTTGTAACTTTTGTGAGAAATTTAGTTTATTATAACTTTGGAGAAGCCCTGAAGTTAGAAAGCATGAATTGGTAGTAGACCCAGTTGATTTTTTAACAGCCCAAGATAAGAAATGGCAAAAACTAAAGTCATGTTTTCCCAGTCTGATGGGAAGTCAAAGAACAAAGCAATCTATGGTACTGGTGAGTGTTACTGAGTTAAGGGAGCACGTTGGTCTCGCTTCTCAGCTTGACATCAGCCACTCATGTGGTATTCTGCAGATGCTGGGTAGCACAGTATCTGGCACAGAAAGGTCAGGCAATAAAGATTTATTTCACTGGATAAAAAAGGCATTCTTTAATTTTTATGATAGACTCTGTCATCCACATTCAGCTGTGACACATAGGAGTCACTTTTCTTTCCTACATTTGTTCTGTCAATCTGATTATAAAAAAAAAAAAATGAGATGTTTTTGGAACCGTCCCTGTGGAGAGATAAGGTGGTGACAGCAATGGGAAAATGCAAAGTAGAAATTAAAAAGAAATACATGAATATATTTGCAGTAACATTTGAGGAAGAAACTGGTAATGTTTAGCGACTGTGTGTGTGTGTGTGTGTGTGTGTTTGTGTGTTTTCTTTCCAAGCACAAGTGCTGATGTTCTGAGATGAGGTAGTTTATGATCATATGCAGAAATGATTTATGAACAAAAGAAAGAAAGAAAGAAAGAAAGAAAGAGATGGTGGGTGAAGATATCTGGGGATATAAAGGGTGGCCAACTGTCTCAGTTTGCCTGAGACAGAAGGATTTCCTGGGATGTGGGACTTTCTGTGCTGAAACAGAAAAGTTCCCAGAGATTCTGATTTAATTGGCCTGAGGCGTAGCCTTGACTTCTCAGGTGCAGCGGAGATTCACAGACGCTGAGCAGAGCTTAGGAGACACTGCCTAGGTCAGTGGTTCTCAAACTGCAATGTGCTTAAGAAAGGCCTGGAGTGCTTGGTAAACAGCTTCCTGGAGCCCATCTGAGTTTCTGATTCAGAATGATTTTTCACCCTAATATATGGGGAGAAACATGGACAATAATACTCAATATTCATTCCTGTGTCAATGCAGTCATTTCAGAACTCTTTGAGATCCTCGGAAATACTCTGTGAATTGACATTTGTTTTATATTGGCAGACTAAAAATTGTTAACTCCACAAACTGTACATATTTCTAAATTGGGCTTCTTGGAAGAGTTCTAAACCTTCCAAGTAATTGATCTGAATCTAAGGGCATAAGCCCAGCTTTTATGACGTCTCATACTATCCTACTGCCCTATTTTTAAATATAGTACTTTCGTTAGGACCTGAAAGAGTTGATCCTACATCTGCTGACCAGTTTTTTTGCAGTATAATCCACAGAAAACTTCAAGAAGAACTGATTCTGCTTTCCTGTCCTTTCCCCTTGTTCCCCCAGCTGAGGAAGCACTGGTGAGAATCACCCCCTCTCACTGATGTTAAGTACCAGGGGAACCTTTGCATGTTTCAAAGGTCGAAGAAAACATAAAACAAAGGTGGCCTTATTAGCCTGCTTTGGTGCTGATCTGAATTAGAAGCTGAATAAAATGCGTAAACATAACAAGAACACTGTAGACAAAATCTAACAGAAAAGAGACACATATGTCAGAAACGTAATTATCTCTAATTTGCATATTCACATGGCATCCTAAGGGACTGGAATGAATGGAGGCTCCTCTTCAGTCTTCCTTAACACAAGCCAATGAATCCAACTTTATTGAATCAACAGTGGTAGTGGTGGATGAATGGGTAGGGGTGACAAGTGTATTCGAAACTTCTCGGGTACAGAATTTGCACAGAACAGTTGAAGAAGGAGTGGTGGGAATAATACAGAAACACTGAACAGAAGAAAAGGTGGTGGGTCCCAGCTCAGAGTTGATGGCTGTTTTTTTTTTTAGTCTAAGTTTTGGCCTTGTTCCCCAGGCTGTAGTGTATGGCACAATCTCGGCTCACCACAACCTCCGCCTCCCAGGTTCAAGCGATTCTCCTGCCTCAGCCTCCCATGTAGCTGGGATTACAGGCACCCGCCACCACACCCGGCTAATTTTGTGTTTTTGGTAGAGATGGGTTTCACCACTTTGGCCAGGATGATCTCAATCTCTTAACCTCATGATCCACCCGCCTCGGCCTCCCAAAGTGCTGGGATTATAGGCGTGAGCCACCACAGCCGGCCAATGGCTACTGCTTTTCGTTGCAGAATTCTAACAAACATTATGAATTACTTATAGATTCATTCAAATTCTTGTTCCAAACCAGTGGGACTCAAGCTTGCCTGCACATTGAAATCACTGGTGGAGCTTTAAAAAAAGCTGGTACCTGGTCCAATCTCAGAGACTCTGATGAAATTGGCCTGGGATGTAGCCTTGACTTCTTAGGTACAGCCAAGACTGGCAGCCATGGAGCAGAGCTAAGAATTGCCTGGAGCGCTTGGTAAACACTTTCCTGGAGCCTATCCTCAGAGTTTCTGATTCTGTAGGTAAAGTGGGGCAGGAGTTTCTTCATTTCTAACAAGCTCACTGATGCTGCTGATACTCCTGGTCTGAGAACCATGCTTTGAGGACCCCTGGCAGAGTTGTGTCCTGTTACTGTGTCCTTAGGCAAGGCAAACATCCAGCTTTCCTCATGGCCCTATCAAAGCAGAGAGAGCTCCCTGGATGCTCTTTCACATATGCTTGGAGGACAAGCTGTGCGTTTTATTTGTCCAACTCTCTGAAGCCCGCTGAAGTAGGGCAGCCACTTCTTTTCCAGTCTCAAAGTATAGGGGCTTTATTTTTTGCTGTTCTTGTTTTCTTTCTTTTTTTTTTCTAGAAGCCATCTAATTTCCATTGTGGTGTCAGATAATCCTGAAGAACATGGTGTCCTGGACATACATCAGCCAGCTGCCTGGAGTCCCTCATACCTACTGGCACTCCAACTATCGAGGGAAGCCTTCTCTCTTTCCTCTGCCGATTCTGATCTGTGGCCTCCCTCTGCTCTCTGCATCTGCCCTAATCTAATAAGCAAGACCCGTGGGGCATTGGGAATCCATCACGTGCAGAGAACTGTAGTGACCAAGGAAATGTTAATAGTAAGAATTCAAAGCTACCACTTGTAGGACACTTGTTCTGCCAGAAACTGCACCAACACTTTACACACATCGTTTAATTTAATCCTATGTTAAGCTTGAAAGATGAAAATTATCATGCCCATTTTATAGATGAAGAAACTGAGTCTCAACGACAGTGACTTGCCCAAAGCCTTGGAGCCATGAAGGGAGATGGGATGTGTAGCTGGGTCTGGGTCAGAAGTCCATGTTTTTCCAATGTACCCTTCTGCCTCTCTGGCCATGGGTGGGAAGGTGTTGGGGCAAGAACGCTAGACTCCAGCTGGTAAACGGTGTGGTGCCCACTCCTAGATGCAGTTGATGGATGGTGGCTTGGGCAGGTTGCTGGCCTGACCCATCCTCAGTGCCTGTCCTCCGATTCTTATCTACAAAACAAGGGGGTTTGTCTAGATCACCACAGCCCTTTCCTGCTCTGCCTTTCTAGAAGTCTCCCTATGACTCACACAGCTGAGCCTTCTTTCCCAGGACTCTGCCCTCCCTGGTGATGACATGGCATGTTCTGCACATTGGTTTCCAGGGAGAGCCTTCTACAGAAGGAACCAGGGAAAATTCCTGTGGCGCCACTGGGCCAAGGTAGCTAGAGGTTGTGTCAACCTCTTGGAGAGCTCCTTGGTTACAGTTTATAATTCGGTTGTAAAGTATCCATTCTTGGGCGAAACTTGGCTTTCAGTTATCTGAGATGACAGAGGATGGTGAACTGGTCCCTTTGAAAGCTGAGGGAGAGGTGGACCAAAATCAGGTCCGCTCCTGGTGGCAGCCCACCCTTGCCCATCAGTCCCAGAGCAGCCGCTGTAGGGTGTGCCTGTTCAGGAGGAGATGGGCAATCTGTGAGCTTGCACCAAGCTAGGAGCAGCAGTCTGTAGCTCTCTCTTCTCCCAGGGGCAGTCGAGGTGGGTGTGCTGATGGGGTCTTTTCCTACAGATTTTTGTTATGATTATATGCTACCAATATCATGTGTTGTTCTACTGACAATACATAGGATGATTTGTTACTTTCCTCTATGGCGACTGTATTTGACCTTGAATCAGGAAACTTAGGCTGGCGTTGGCCCTTTCATTCAAATGGGCCTCATTCCTCATCTATTACGTGGGAAGGAGTGAGATGAATGTCTGATCTCATCCTCTGTGAAAATTCTACACAAAACCCAAGAGCAAGCACACAAATAGGAGAAATGTGGGGGCAC
This sequence comes from Alouatta palliata, assembly GCA_004027835.1. Classification (NCBI taxonomy): domain Eukaryota; kingdom Metazoa; phylum Chordata; class Mammalia; order Primates; family Atelidae; genus Alouatta; species Alouatta palliata. The sequence goes on along the minus strand of PVKV010010489.1, from coordinate 31,791 downwards.
GGAGTTGCCTTAACAATACAGGGATTTTTGTTGTTGTTACTTATTTTCATACATTTATTTTATTTTTTCATTTTACTTTAAGTTCTGGGATACATGTGCAGAATGTGCAGGTTCATTACATAGGTATGCATGTTCCATGGGAGTTTGCTGCACCTATCCACCTGTCATTGATGTTTTAAGCCCCTTATGAGTTAGGTATTTGTCCTAATGCTCTCTCTCCCCTTGCACCCCAACCCCTGACAGGCCCCGGTGTGTGATGTTCCTTTCCCTGTATCCATGTGTTCTCATTGTTCCACTCCCACTCATGAGTGAGAACATGTGGCGTTTGTGTTTCTGTTCCTGTGTTAGTTTGCTGAGAATGATGGCTTCCAGCTTCGTCCATGTCCCTACAAAAGACGTGAACTCATTCTTTTTTTGTGGCTGCATACATTTATTTTTAAAATCGAGGTAAAATACAGATAGTGTAAAATTTACTATTTTAACCATCTTTAAGTGTACAGTTCAGTGGTATCAAGTGCATTCACACTGTTGTACCACCATCACCATCTGTCCACAGAACTCTTTTCATCGATACAAATATTTTAACAGCATTGGCATAGCACTAAAAATAACATCTCAAAAATCAATGGTGTTTTGAATTGACAAACCTCCTTTGGAGGAATTTAAGGCATTTCACAAATGTTATCTTGTTTGCCCTCGCAGTGGCCTTATATAGAAGCAGAGAGTGGGAAGATCAGACAGAAAGAAGGAAAAAGAGGAGAAAATGCAATTTTGCCCAATTTGTAAATAACCCAGAGGGGCTTAATAAAACATCATGGGTCTCACAGGTATCCCATGGCTGATGATCTTAGAACATGGATGCTTGGTTATTAGTTCAATTTTCAGTTTTCCAGGCAAGACTAAGATGTCACTGAGTGATTGTAGCTTCAACCAGAGAGGGAAGGATATACATTAATGTTACAAGACAGCCATGCCTGTAACATTAAAAGGGGCTTGCCATGCCTTTCAAGAGGATTTTTCTTCATGGATACATTGTTGGGATGGGTGTGTCAGTCTGGGAGTGGGGACTGGGGAGAAAAGGCAAGTTTTGGCAGAGGCCAGACTGGGGTAGGTTATTCTCCCAGGTTCTGTCAATTTCTGGGCGGCTGCTAATATGAGGATTTGGGTTGTAAGACCTGACTTGGTTGTAAGGCCAAGAGTAAAGTACTCACCTGTGCAAAAGTTTCCATGGACTGGGAATTAAAGGTTCATAGCTCTAGGTTGTGTGTGTGCATGTGTGTGTGTGTGTATGTGTGTGTGTGTGTGTGTGTGTGTGTGAGAGAGAGAGAGAGAGAGAGGTATAGATCAGATAGAAAATGTGTGATTTTTACTGGTTGTGAATGAGGGATCCAATGAAGAAATTAGAAATCAAAATTGACAAATTGCATTCAGGTCAGACATGGCGACTCACATCTGTAATCCCAGCACTTTGAAAAGCCGAGGAAGGCAGATTTCTTGAGCCCAGTCATTCAAGACCAGCTTGGGCAACATACAGAGATCCCATCCCTACAGAAAATATGAAAAATTTGCTGGGCTTGGTGGCATGCACCTGTGTTCCCAGCTACTTGGGAAGCTTTGGTGGGAGAAACACTTGAGCCTGGGAGGTCCAGGCTGCAGTAAGCTGTGATTGCACCACTGCGCTCCAGCCTGGATAACAGAGTGAGACCATATCTCAAAGAAAAAAAAATGTATTTCAATTAGACTTAGTCTTTTTGTTACTGGAAAATTTTACAATAAATTTCTGGGAGCAAGAATGTGTCACTGCTCCTGGTGCAAGGTTTGAATTCCTAAGATCCAGGAACAAAGATGTATGTGAACTTTGATTAAAAGACAGAGATGAGCCTGAGAAACAGTCTGGCAATTAGAACCAAGCCAGTAGGCTACTGTCATTTTTTCTGTAACATACTTTCCAAGTAAGTGGGGAGAAGGGCTGCTGCTTCTTAGTGAACAGAGTATATAATTAATTGGTCTGGTGGTCTCCACTCAACCAGTTATATGTTTAATTGGTTTCTCACTGAGAATAAAGGGAAGCACACAATAAATGCTAGCTTTGTTGTCACTGTTGTTACCTCTGCAGCTGGCTAAGCTCTGTTGAACCCATGAGAAGACCAAGAGTAGCTGGCTTCAGATATCCTTCCTTCCTCTATTCACACACTTTATTAAGGTACTGCTTTGTTCCAGGCACTGTGCTAGGAGATGGTAGAAAGGGTTTCAGGCTTGGCCAAGAATGGGTTTATAGACCAGCAGAAGGAGACAGACATATCAATGTATCCGTGCAACCAAACATCATCAATGCCATGGCAGACACATATGCAAACAGTAGAATGAAGGGAGTGATTAGTTTGTTTGGATGGTGTATAAGGAAGCAGAGAAGGCTTCTGCAAGAGGTGATGTGTAAGCTGTGTTTTTAAAATAGTCAGTGAGAATTTCCCAGGCAGGAGAAGTTTGGGAAGATAGGTTAAATGCAGGGGATGGTGTATTTGTCACTGCTGATAAAGGCATACTTGAGACTGTGTAACTCATAAAGAAAAAGAGGTTTAATAGAGACTCACAGCACAGTTTTGTGTGGCTGGAGAGGCCTCACAACCATGGGAGAAGGCAAAGGCATCTCTTACATGGTAGCAGACAAGGGGAAATGAGAGTCAAGGGAAAGGGGTTTCCCTTTATAAAACCATCAGATCTCGGGAGACTTTTTCACTACCATGAGAACAGTATGGGGGAAATTGCCTCCATGATTCAATTATCTCCCACCAGGTCCCTCCCACAACAGGTGGGGATTATGGGAGCTATAATTCAAGATGAGATTTGGGTGGGGACACCACCAAATCATATCAAATGAGCAAGTGAAGTGAAGATTCACACTCCCAAGAGGTTCTTTATGAAATGATTGCTGAATAGAATGGGGTCACTGGCAAAATGTACTGCATGGGGGAAAGAGGGGCTCAGTTGGTCATGTATCCTCAGAAGAAAGAGAGTAGGTGGAATGAATAATGGTAACAAGAAAAGTGATGAAACAATAAATGAGAGTAGTTGGATGATAAAGGAGTACAGGAAAGTGGAAAGACTGAGAAAAATCTTCTATTAAAACCCCAAAGAAGAATTGTAAAACACCCAGAGCTGAGCCACATGATCAGCAGACAGGTCTTTCCAGTCCATGCTTTATTTTATTTTTATATTTTTTTCTGTGACATCAGAAATTCCTGCTAACCTTTTTACTTTAAGGCTAGAGATAACATGGCCTGTATCAGGTAAAAATCCTCAACAGAACTGGGATGAAGATGATGCCATCTAGGTGGCACAGTCTCTAAGACTAGAAGCCTTCATTCTCTTTGTATCAGATCCAGTCTGGTACCAATGCCTGCTGAAGCTGCACCCCCAGAAAAGAGGGAGCCCCTGGATGGCTCTAAGGGGCAACAACCAGCCCATCCTCTGTCCTGTGCCTATAAACTCCCTCACCTCCATCTCAAGGGCTGGTCATGATCCCAGCTTCCAGGAGGCCCGGAGGATCAAGAGTCCCAGTTAACAGAAAGACTGCAGAATCTGGTTACCACTGAGAGACCAGTTGTCTTTTTTGTTGTTGTTGTGACAGAGTCTCACTCAGTCGCCCAGGCTGGAGTGCAGTGGTATGATCTCAGCACACTGCAACCTCTGCCTCTAGGGTTCAAGCGATTCTCTTGCCTCAGTTTCCTGAGTACAGGCACTCACCACCATGCCCAGACAATTTTTGCATTTTTAGTAGAGACCAGGTTTCACCACGTTGACTAGGCTGGTCTCGAACTCCTGACCTCAAGTAATCTGCTCACTTCAGCCCCCCAAATTGCTGGATTACAGGTGTGAACCACCGCACCCAACAGAGACGAGCTATCTTAATTGTCAATTTTCTCCTCTCTCATCTTCTCGGTCTATCACTGCAGAATTTGTCCCAGAACATAAAACTACAGAACCACAGAGTTTCAGTGTGAGAAAAGAGGCTAGGCATCTCCTAACTTAATGGTCTTCGAATAGTTTTGCTCAGTTGCTCAAAGCATTAAAAATAATTTGAGCATGTAACCTCAATTGCTGTATATTCATTTTTAAATGACACACTTCTATACTAATATACTTTGAAACATACACAAAAATTGTATTTAAAAAGAAAAATAAATAAGTGATAATATTTTCTTCTGTGCCTTAATGGATCATCTTTATTCCTTTTGGGATCCGTGAATCTGTTTTGGGGACAACTTATCTAATTCAAACTGATCTGCTAATCCCCTCTGTAATTCTCATCCAAGAGAAAATTCAACCTTTCAGAATACGTAGAGGGATACCCAATCCAATTTTGGAAACATCTAGGGGTTCCTTGATTACCACGCTCCGAATGGCCAAACTGGGGGGCTTTAATGCAGAATCACACCTGGACTTTGAGCCAGAAGTGAACACTTGGGTGCCCCACTTCTGGCTCTCCCTGGATCTCACCGCAATCTGAGTGCCAGAGCTGTGAAGACTGCAGCAAAGTCCTCCAACTGCCACGGTAAATATTATCATTGCCTCTGGTATGCAGAAAAGCAAGCAGAGCCACCTTTGCTGCTTCCAGGTGGCAGACACAGAAATGAGAGCAGGGCGGGAGGGGCCGGGAGGGCGTCTGGGAAAAAAAGAGATCAATAAGACCTCACTAGTGTGCAGTATTTACTGTAAACAGACCAAGGTGGTTGGGGTAGGCGGGGAACTGTCAACACAGAGCAGTTCTTTCTCAGGGACTGTGGGAGCAGGTGTTCTAAAGGAAGGATGGGCATGGCAGCCACGGTGGGACTGGCAATGAGGCTCTGGACACGGGGAAGTCACAGAGTGTTAATGTGGCCCAGCAGCCAGCACCACAGCACATGAGCCCCTGCCACGTTTTGCACACACATTTCAAGATCCTGTATTGCCACAATGTGTCATTACTTTGAGACCATGGATTACTTTCTCAGTTCTTCAGCAGAGAGGATTTTTCCAACACATACAAATGCTAGTGGTGGAGCTGATTTAAGGCCAAGAATTCTCAACTGACAAAGAGCTCAGCAAGCCCTGGGTAGGATAAAAAATGCAGGTGTGTCTTGCCCTAAAACATCTCAGGATAAGAAAACTGGTTGGAAGTGCTTCTCCATCCAGCTATTGGCTAAAGCACTTAAAGGAGGCTCTCTTTCAACAATTATGCTGGTGTAGGATGGAAGAGCTTTCCTGCAGAGCTTTCCTTCTCACTCTCCCTTTTTCCCAGTTCCCCCTGCTTTTGAGTGACAGGCTAACCTGAGTCCTGAAGCCAGATTTAGAATTCCTGGGGCTTTGAATTTGAACCCTTCTTGTTCCACACTCAAAGACTGATATTCCTTTTATGGTGAGTGAGTTCCCCATATTGGAAGCTGCTCTGGATTTGGGGTAGAATCTTCAGGGTCCAGGGGAATAGGACTGAACTCAAAGGGAAGACTATGGTAACTTTGGATTTTTTCTTTTTTTTGCTTGCCAAAAAAGCTTCTCCTGATTCACCAACTCCAGAAACCTGCCTGCTTCCCTGGCCACAGGGGTAGGTATGTATTCAGGTGTGACCAACCATTCTGTCCTGACATTAGTGATTGACCCAAAAGGCAAACTGGGCCTTGCCAAGGTCTGATTAAGTAAACATCTATGGTTGCTGTATAGGAGGCTGTGAATTTGGGGCTCTTGGACACCGTGTTATTGCCTGACATGGGGAGACTTGGAATGAAGCCAAGAGACAGGTGACAGGGATAAAAGATAAATGCAGGCAGGCATGAAGATGCATGGTGACAGAGCCCTGGGAGTGTGGAGTCGACCACAACGTCTCGCTCTCCCCCCCCACCCCTATGTGAAATTCATCAGCGAGGCCTTTCATCTCCACCTTTGAAAGAGAACCAAATTCTGACGATGTGATGACATCTCACAAGCCCCACTTTGACAGTCTTAAGTCTAGAGAGCAGAGTCTCTCCTGGAAAACAATAGCAGCGTTTTACCTGGCCTCCCTGCTCTGTTCTTTGCTTCCACATAGGCTACTTTCCATACAGCAAAGAGGTCATTTGGTTGTTGTCTGCTTGGCCAGAGAGCTTTGAAGCAGTCATTATATTCTGTCACTCCTCTGTTCAAACTCTCCAAAGGATACCCATCTCACTCAGAGTAAAAGCCAATGCCTTACGGTAGTTTACCACTCCCTGCAACCTCCTGTCCACCTCTGCTCATGGTCCCTCCCACTGTTCCTTGAACAGAACATGCACGTTCCCAGCTTCATGTCTTTGTATCGACTGTTCTACCTGCCTACAAGATGGCAGGGCTCACCCCTCACCACCTGCCGGCTTTTATCCAATGTCAACTTAGAGGTAAGGCCTTCTCTGACTCCACCACACCCCTCCTGTCCACTCATGCAATTCTCTATCTTCTAACATAGCTAATTTTTTTTTTGTAATTGTTGTGCAATATATATATATATATATATATATATATATATATATTTTTTTTTTTTTTTCTGTTTGTTGTTGATGTCATAATTTTCATCACTGTGTAGCCGAAACCTGAAATACTCAGCTGAAACACTGAGTGGCCCCTGAAACCTAGTGAGTGCCATGAGTTGCAATCCTGGCATTCCAGGTGCTGGTCCCAGCTGTTCTTTTCTTCATTCTACTTGTTACAACAGAGGCCTTCCCAGCTACCAGAACCTATTAATCCCCTCTTTTGCATAGGCTAGTTTGAGTTGTGTTGGACTGCCATTTTTAAACCTGGAAATTTGGGGACAGATCTGTAAAATGTCTAAAGATGAAATACATTGGTTCCCCCCACCTAAGCTTTTGATGCTGGTTCAAACTATGGACTTCCAAGATGCCGATAGCTGAACCAAACACAAATGTAGAGATTATTCATATTTTTCATATTATTGTCTCTTGCTAAATTGTGTGCTCTTAAATTTTTTGCTACATTCTTAAGCCTGAGTTTTAGTATATCTTAGAGTCAGCATTCTCCTGTAGGAATTTATGTCTGAAATCAAACCTAATTCAGGGAGTACGTAGGGTTCAATTTAGATAACTGCTTACAGTCAACCTTTTCATCTGGGTAACTCATAAAATGAGGAGTACTGTAGTTTTAACACCCCACTTCATTATCATCTGGATGGTGTAGGGCTGAAGTGGAATGACTGGCAAGGAAACAACTGGAATCAACTATTTTGCAGCAGTAATCATGTATCCTCACCCAGTTCTGCGTGGAAGCTTCCTCTAGGCTGCAGGCCACTGGTATTCCACCATTTCTGTACCTTACAATCACCTGGGTAGAGTTGAAAACTCCTTATATTCAGGCCACATCCTGGACCAGTTAAATCAGATCACTGGGGCTAGAAAAACATCAGTGAGAACAACAGCAGGTAGTCCTGATCATATGCTGTATATCACGTTCCAAGCTACGTGCTTTACACGAATGATCTCATTTAATCCTAACAATTATTCTATAAGGTGATACTCTTACTATCTCACCTAAACAGAAGAGGAACTAGAGTTGCACAGAGTTTGATTTTCCAAGGCTTTTTTCAAGGAGCGAGTGAAGAGAACCAGCTACTAATCTAGACAATCTGATTTCAGAGGCGAATCTCTTTCATGATTTACTTTTTATTTAAAACATGAAGTATACATTATTTATTTTATTTTTTATTTTTATTTTTTTTGAGACAGAGTTTTGCTGTGTTGCCTAGACTGGAGCGTAGTGCAATCTAGGTGCAATCTCGGCTTACTGCAACCTCCACCTCCCAAGTTCAAGAGATTCTCATGCCTCAGCCTCCCTATTAACTGGGATTCCAGGTGCGTGTCACCCTGCCTGGCTAATTTTTGTATTTTTAGTAGAGACGGGGTTTCACCGTGTTGGCCAGGCTGTTCTCAAACTCCTGAGCTCAAGTGACCCACCTGCCTCAGCCTCCCAAAGTGCTGGGATTACAGGGATGAGCCACCGTGCCCAGCTGAAATATACATAATTTTTAGTCAAATAGTTCTCCAAAGCTCATTACCAAAAATATCAGTCTATCAGTCCCCTTCTTCTGCCCCAGCTGATCTATTCCCTCAGCCTCAAGGTGATCACTTTTAATTATTTTAGCTATTGATACCTATGTCTCATTATTGTTTATAATGTGACTTTTGCTTTTTTCACTTTAAGCCTTGGGTCTCACCTTCTCATATGGAAAATACTTCACGTCTTCTGACATACTTTTGATCATATCAGAGTGGATTATGTTATTTGGACTGTGTAACTGCTGTTTATTTGTAAATAGCTGAGCCATGCAATATGTTCACCACATGAGTACTTTTTCCTTTCTTAAACAACTCTTTTCTTGTTACCAAGTTGTAGAATCTGTTATCTCTCTGAGAGTAATGATGATTGTTAGTTTTTTGTTTGTTTGTTTGTTTTCATTGGTGGGATGAGGTATAACCTCATGTTCTTGCATAGTTTCTGTTTACTTCGAGTTGCCTTTTCGTTTGTCTTTGCTGGAATCAGCCTCAGATGTTCTGTGATCTTTGGCTGTTTGCTTGTGGGTGTCAGAGAGGTACAAAAAGCAGACTGGAAACTGCATAAGTGGGAAGAGGGAGGTCATCTCTGCTGGTTTCACTGAACATTTCCTCAGGAAATTCCAGCATTGGTATCTTTGAGTCTCCTCTCAGGCTGATAATGTTCCCCCAAGAGAATCATCTTCCATCTCCTGGCTGGATTGGGTCACCCTGGATTCCAACATTCTAGTAGAGTGGAAGAGGAAGAGTGGGGATATTTTTGTTAATTCTCCTGTTTTCAACCAAATACTCTTGCCCTTAGCTGGGTCTGGTGTTCCATGGTTTGTGGATGATCTGCTTGGTCCTTCCTAGAGAATAAGCCTCCAATTTTCTGCAGGGAACAGTCAGAGGAGGGACACTTAACTATCATTGCAGAGTTAGGAAGGGGATCTGTGCATCTAAATGTTTTGAAAAAAGACTTTTCACTAACTGTCTTCTTTTAAGCGCCTAGTTTACCCTCCCTTCCAAACGTCCCCATGCTACCCATTCCAGAAGGCTTTTCAAGGGTCTGGATGTAAACTGAATTGCATCTCAGCTTTTCCCATTGGCTGACTTAGAATGCATCTGTCTAGAATGTACTCTGCTAGTGATCATTTGTGCTTCTGCTTTAAAAAAAAAATCATGCACATGGGCTGGGCACAGTGGGTCACACCTGTAATCCCAGCACTTTGGGAGGCCAAGGTAGGTAGATCACGAGGTCAGGAGTTCCAGACGAGCCTGGCCAACATAGTAAAACCCCGTCTCTACTAAAAATATGAAAATTAGCCAGATGTGGTGGTGTGTGCCTGTAGTCCCAGCTACTCGGGAGGTTGAAAGAGAAGAATTGCTTGAACCTGGGAGGCAGAGGTTGCAGTGAGCCAAGATTGCGCCACTCTACTCCAACCTGGGTGACAGAGTGAGACTCTGTCTCAAAAAAAAAAAAAAAATTATGGACATGTATGTGTATTACACACATGTATCTATTATATGACCTTGAGTACCAATCTCTTTGTCCTAATGACTTCATGCCCTTACTGAAACCTTCTACCTTTGTTTTACTGGGGACACAGATAGGAGTGGGGCAAAATAAGTGAGTTCAATCCATCATCTTTAATGGAGGAATCAGAGCACCCCATCACCACGTCCATTAAAATGATGGAAAATCGACTGTCTGCCTGCTAGTGAATGTGTATAAGCACTTCCACAAGCCTGCTTCACTTGCTTCTCACAGCCATTTTAGATAGGTCAGGAGGCCTTCATATGCCCATAGGGCATGGAAATAATAGGGTGCTTAGCCAAGACCACATGGCAGGTCTCTTGATGTCTAACCCAGTGCCATTTCCACGTGTTCAGATTGTGTTCTGTGCTACTGCAAGGACAACACCTGAAATGGGGTGCCTGGCCCCACCAGAGACTGTGGGAAACCTCAATTCTGTTTATCACCTTGATTCAAATTTCATGTTCATGGCCTGCATCTACAAAGAAGAGAAACAGAAGAGAGAAGCCTGGTGTAAAACTCTTTTATTCCATTCTTATCTGTCTTTATCTACTCCAACTGTGAGGGCTGCTTACCATAGGAGCAGATCAATGCAGAGATGAACACACTTGTAGCACCTACAAAGGGTGAGAAAAGACAGGGGATTCCCAGGCACCGGAAGAATGAGGAAAACAGTGACCTTTGTTCTCAGGCTGGAGAAAAATGCTGTATCTAAACTGACATCGACCAGCTGGATGGCATTTAGAAGCCAAATGAACTGCAGCTCGTTAAGTGGTGAGGTCAGGGGTTCAGCTAATTGTGGAATCACGGGCACTCCCCACTGACCCAGAAATCCTTGTAATCTATGGCTTAGGGACATACATCGTGAAGGTGATTTTTATAGTTCATCTTTGAAAACAGAAAGACGTGAGAAGCTCTGGCTGGTCCACATACTGATAGTAGTATTGCCTGGTGGCTTAGACACATTAGCAAAATATAACTTTCTGGCCTAAATAAAAGAGACAGAATGATAAAAACAAATCAAAAGAAATACAATGAATGAACTAGGCTTGATGAGGTACATGCAGAAAACAACTTTATTTTCTCTCTCTCTGATGCATTAGAATCCATTTTGTGATCTTGTTCATTCTGCAATGTTGGATGAAAAATCAGGCAAATCAAATTACTTTGTCGCTATTGGTAATAAAAAGTCTTCTAGGTTCTTTAAAACCCAAGGTAAGTCTCCTTCTGGGAATGAAGCATTTCAATAAATAAAATGGCCACGCTAATGTAGGCATCAAAACAGAAAGCTTTATCTAAAGCCAAAGTTCTTTTCCTCTTCTGTTATGTGCCCGCCTCAGGCTCAAGATCTCAGACTGGAGTTTTCTTCCTTCTCCTGCCACCTCCAGACATTGATTCTGGCTTCTCTGGGGCTGGAGCTGAGGGAAAGGGGTCCTGGGATGGGACCAGAAGGTCCTTGTTGGTGGGCATGAGATATGAATCAGACACAGGGTATAGAGACGACCACTTCTGCATTTCTCCCTTCCAGGACCTTTCTGATTGTGGATCTCTTGATGCAGGCAGTGCCATCCTCTGGGTGAGCAGCTTTATGAAGATTCATCCATCCATCTTGGGATCTCTGTGTGTTGGTCCCTCTGTTGGGTCATGTGCCTTCCAGGAAGCCATCTGTACTGGCAGGATCCTGCATGGCCTGCTGTGTGGCTCACAAGTGACTCTTCTCCATCCATAGCAGTCCCACCCTTCTCTCACTGGGTTTTTCTAGCTCAGGCCAGTGTTCACAGCCTCTGCTGTTAGTTTTCCCCAGAAAGAAATCAGGTGCCAATGTCTGCACTCCGCACAGTTTTGGGAGGATGCAAATCAAGTTAAAAATGGTTACCCTCTCCCCTCTGTTCCTGGCAGCACTTTACATAGCCTGGTGGGAGGGGGGCTATGGGAGAAAACTTGTCCTGATGACCCCTGTTGGGGCCTCTTCAGCGTCCTCTGCTGTGCATGTAGGTAGGTGATGGTATTTGAATCTTTTTTTTAACCCCTTTGATACGTTTTGAATCTGGCATTAGCCTGGCTCCTGGTGGTGTTTCCCCAAACGTTACGGGTCCTAATCCCTACAACCTGTGAATATTACTTTATATGGCAAAAGATATGGTTAAACTGAGCATCTCTCACTGGTAGCCTGAGTTCTTTCCCTACTTTGTATTGGTCACAAGGAAAGAATACCCTATTGGAAAAAGGCAAGCAGGATTTATTCTCTGGCCAGAAAAGGAGGAGGGAGCTCTTGATTCCAAGATACCTCCTATTCACTGAGCTGTGGGAAGCTGGGGGATTTTAAGGCATTAGCTGTGGCTTTGGGAGGTTTGTAAGTATGTGCAGGTGCAAATCCTAAATATGCCTCTTCATACAAAGCATGTTCAGAAAGTGGTGGTCATTTTGTTCCATAGGTGAGTCTTTTAGTATTATAATGATATGTTAGTGACCTAAAGGCAACAAGGAGTTGCTGGTTCTGGTTTGTTCTGGGTTTGAGCAGGCTTTATCTTCCTCTGATAAATGGTGATTCCTTTTAAGCTAGCATACCAAGAGATCCAGAGAATAAAAGAAGCTATTTAAGAAATGATATTTGTGGATCATCTGAGGTCAGGAGATCGAGAACAACCTGGGCAACATAGGGAAGCATCATCTCTACTAAAAATACAAAAATTACCTACTGCCCTCTAGTTTGGGTGACAGAGGGAAGAATAATAATAATATTGAGCTTTCTCAGCTATCTACTGCTAAAGAAAATAATGAGCTCTTTCAGTTGTTTCTCCAGGGCCACCCCAGTAACAGATCTTGAGATGAGATTATCCTGGATTATCCTGGGTGGGCTCTTAATGAAATCATAAGTATCCCTAGAACAGGGAAGCAGAGGGAGAGCTGACACACAGATGAGGAGGCAAGCTGCACAAAGACAGAGATGAAAGTGCTGCAACCACAAGTCAAGGAATGCTGGCAGCACCTGACACTGGGAGAGGTGAGGAATCGATTCTCTTCTGGAGCCTCCCGAGGCAGCGTGGCCCTGCAGACACCTTGATTTCATCCCAGGGATACTGATTTGGGACTTCTGGATACCAGAACTGGGAAAGAATAAATTTTTATTGATTTGAGCAACCTAGTTTGGGGTAATTTGTTACAGCAGCCACAGAAAATTAATACAGGAATCTTAGCCAACACTAAGGTGGAAAGAATCTCATTTTAAATCCTGTTTTTATTTTTATTTTTTAGAAACAGGGTCTTGCTTTGTTGCTCAGGCTGGTCTCCAACTCCCAGGCTTAAGTAATCCTTCTTCCTGAGCCTCCTGTAGTGCTAGGAGTATACCATGAGCCACTGCACCTGATCTTAAATCCTGTTTATAAAAGAAACAATTTAAAAAATTATTTGAATGCCTCTGAAAAGGGCTGGTTATCTGTCTTTCATAGTGTTATTCTTTTTTTTTTTTTTGAGATGGAGTCTTGCTCTGTTTCCCAGGCTGGAGTGCAGTGGCGCAATCTCAGCTCAATGCAACTCCACCTCCCAGGTTCAAGTGATTCTTCTGCCTCAGCCTCCTGAGTAGCTGGGACTATAGGCATGAGCTACCACACCCGGTTAATTTTTGTAATTTTAGTAGAGATGGGGTTTCACCGTATTGGTCAGGCTGGTCTCGAACTCCTGACCTCGAACTCCACCCACCTCGGCCTCCCAAAGTGCTGGGATTACAGGTGAGAGCCACCACACCCAGCCTCATGTTATTCTTTTTAATTTTTATTTTTTATGCATACATAGTAGGTGTATATATTTATGGGTTATATGAGATATTTTGATACAGGAATGCAATGTGTAATAATCACATCAGGCTAAATGGGGTTTCCATCACCTCAAGTATTCATCATTTCTTTGTGTTATGACCATTCCAACTGTATTCTCTGTTAATCTAAAATATACAACAAATTATTGCTCACTGTAGTTGCCCTGTTGTTCTATCAAATCCTAGATAGAATTGTTATTCATTGTATCTAACTTTATTTTTGTACCTAACTTTATTTTTGTACACATTAACCATTACTATTTCCCTGTCTTCCATTACCTGCCCCAGCCTCTGGTAGCCACCATTCTACTCTCTAAGTGTTGGTATGTTTGAGGGACATGATTTGATTGGCGGTATCTCTGCATTTGTTGTTGTCTCCGCCTAGGTAACAGTGGGGCCTTATTGTAGGTACTTAGTAACTTTTTGCCCTAAGTCTTTCATTGACATTGTCTCTGTAGACAGAACCTTCTTGAAAGTCCCATTCTCATGCGGCATTCTTGATCAGTTATACTTGAAATTACACTATCTATCTATGTGTTCGTTTCTTTCCTTGAGAAATCAAATATTAATTTTTCCCCCAGGGAAGCTCCTAAAGAGAGCATGGAACAACTTGCCTTGTGCACTCCCAGCAGAAAGAAGAGGATTCCACTGTTATAGATAAGAGATAAGAGATGTGATTGACACCTCTGCTGCTGAGCTGGCTCCCAGTTCTGGTGTCCTGACTGTTGACTCATAGAAATTTAGAGGTGTACTAGAACTTGAGGTTTCTTAATCCCAGCCCTAGAGTTTGCAAGTGAGGCCCCTGAAACCTATTGCTGGTTGAGGACACAGTGAGCACAGAGTCACTTCCAGGGTCATGCTGGCTACCTTCAGCCACTCGGTCACACTTTTCCTCTCCCTGCGCTTGCTTCTCCATCTCTCTCTTTCTCTCTCTCTCTCTCTCTTTTTTTTTGAGACAGAGTTTCACTCTTGTTGCCCAGGCTGGAGTACAATGGTGCGATCTCAGCTCACTGCAACCTCTGCCTCCAGAGTTCAAGTGATTCTCCTTGCCTCAGCCTCCCGAGTAGCTAGGATTACAGGCATCCACCACCACACCCGGCTAATTTTTTGTATTTTTAGTAGAGAATGTTTGCCGGGCTGGTCTTGAACTCCTGACCTCAGGTAATCCACCCGCCTTGGCCTCCCAAAATGCTGGAATTGCAGGCATGAGCCACTATGCCCAGCCTCGTTTCTTCTCTCTAAAAAGGAAAGGAAGGCAGGGGTAGGAAACTTCCCTGTTTGCTCATCCAGCAAGCAGTTGTTAGGCAGCAACCCCTTGCCAGGGCTCCAACTAGGTGCCAGAGTTAGGAACACGAATCTAACAAGTTTCTGTCTGATGGAACTCAGTCTGGTAAGCCACATACTTCCCTTGGACCTCCTCCTCTCTTTCAAGTTAAGACTTACATAGAAGTCCACAGTCTATACTGGATAAAAGCAGATGCTGGGGAAGGGAGTTAGAGACCGGCTAATTTGGTGCCCCATGAACTTGGTACCTCCTACTCTCCTGGCTGTTCCCAGGGCCTCAGGAACTCTTAAGACTCAATGGTATCTCAGCTGCAAAAATGCAATGTAGAGCCCAGCCTACCATGGGGTCTATGAGGCCTGGCTCTGGGGACATGCAGTTTGGTTTCTGATTGCTGCTGCTGCCTCTAAGCTTTAAGCTGTCGTTCAAATTGTTTAATTCCTCCATGTCTCAATATTGTCATCATAAAATTAGAATTATACATAATTCTAATAGCACCTAATTCCTTGATTGTTGAAGAGTAAATGAATTCACTCATATGTAACACAACAGAGCCGGACACAGAGTAAGCACTCAAGAAATGTCAGGTAATAGCGTCCACGTGTTTGTGAATTGCCTTTCAGCTCTCTCCAATCCAACATAGTTGTCCTCATTCTTCAATCAGGGGACGACAGCAATGGAACAGACTTGAAAGTTTAGGAAAATTCCACTTGACTTCAAAGTACTTTGATGATGGATCGTATGATGCTTGCCTTCTAATGGTCAGGAATGAACTTCAACAAGCTCTGGACACTAATTGAGGCCAAACCCAGTCAAGGGGAATAGAAGGGAAGCCATCCGGGACTTCATCTCGCTCTGTCAGGAAACTGACATCTCTTTGCAAGTTAACAACCGGGGAGTCAGAGGGAAATTACTTTTATCAGAGGGTTATGGCTTTGCCACTAGAAAGGGAAGCATTCCTATTTGCTGAGCCCTCAGCACAGATCCAGCAATAACATGAATGACAAAGGCTAGAAATAACCCAAAGCAAACTGGAGAGAAACTTCAACTTCGGAGGTGGGGTAGGAGTTGGAGGAGAGGATGGAAAGGGACAGGAAGAGAGGCAGCTTTGGACCAAGCATCAGTGATGGAAGGGGAGGAAAGGAAGAAGGCTGAATGATCTTCTCATTAAGGGCAGCTCATCTTCCAGCAGATTTGTTGCCCAGGGACTTGGGGCCTGCATTCTGAACAGTGCCAAACAGATGGAGCCTGAAGGGCCTGTGAATGATCTTGAGAAAGATGAAGCTGGTGGTGGAGGATGCCCAGAAGGCAGTGACCACCTGTGCTCTGGCACCCATGCTCCCCACCTGGTCTGTGTGCATTTACTCAGCCCACCGATAGTGTCTGCAAAAGCTCCAGGGGCTCCAGATGAGGTTCCCAAGAAAGGCTGACATCAGATCCAAGGAAGGAGTGTTTCCCTCCTGGTTCCCATTCTAACCAACAATGTAGACTGTGGCAGGTGTCCCTGAGTTGCAGAAACCACAAGGACAGTTAGACCAGGTTGAGTGCTCCTGGCCCTTGCCTGGATGCCCTTGCATTTGTGTGTTCTACACCAAACCTGTGAGCCCAGCCAGTGGGAGGAAAAGGAGAAGGAAGGTGAGCGGATTGGTTCTAACTTTCCACCCTGCTGGAAAATAATCCAGTCCCTTCTAGGTGAATGCCGCTTTCGTAGATAAAAGATAAATGTGGAAACAGCAGTCAGAGCTGAACCAGCAAGAAGGAAGGTCAGCCCAGTGTGTATTGGATGTCTACAATATGCCAGACATTGGATCTGACAATTTCCATTCACTCTAGTTTATTCTCAAAGATGAGGCCCTGGTCAGACACAGTGGCTCGTTCCTGTGTTAAATAGTCTATTTAGTACACACTTACTGCATGTGTATACTTTTTGAAAAAGACATGTTTACAAGCTCAGAGCTGAAATAATAGGTCAGAATGTCACCTCGTTCTACCACAGCTGGGAACATGTGTGCTGGTGACACACATGATTTGCAGCTCTGCACATGTCCACAAATGACCATGAAAGTATCCTAGGTATTGATCTGGGAGTCACAAATAAATGTTAGCAAGTAGGCAAGATCACAAACACAGAATGAAGAGGATCAGCTGTATAAACTCATTTAATTGTTACGATAGTTCACGAAGTAGGTGTTATCCTTGCCCTTCCTTGATTCTGATAAGTATCAAGAACTCTGAATGAGTTATAGAATCTTGAATATGTTGTAAAAAAATTTATTAGTAGATTCCAAAAGTGTCACTCTCATTTTAATAGATGAAAGAATGAAGGTACAGAGAGGTCAGCAACTTGGCCAGGGTCACATAGCACGCAAGTGGTGGAGTTGGGATTTAAGCCTGGTGTACGTGGCTGAAAGTTAACCCTATAACCATGTTGCCTTTGAGTGACTGCAAACCGTGGACTGCACAGCTGAACATGCCCAGAACCTGCCCATCAAAGTGACACTGATGGAATTAAAAAGGAAAGGAGCCAGTTGCAGTGGCTCACGCCTGTAATCCCAGAACTTTGGGAAGCCCTGGCGGGTAGACCACCTGAGGTCAGGAGTTCGAGACCAACCAGGCCAACATGGTGAAACCCCATTTCTACTAAAAATACAAGAAAAAAATTTAGCCAGGGGTGGTGGCACGCACCTGTAGTCCTAGCTACTTGGGAGGCTGAGGCACGAAAATCACTTGAACCTGGGAAGTGAAGGTTGCAGTGAGCCGAGATTGCACCACTTCACTCCATCCTGGGCGACAGAGTGAGACTCTGTCTCAAAAAGAAAAAAGGAAAAGAATGAATACTTTTGTATAGTTTTAGTCACTACTACATATTCATTAGGCCGGCTGCCTACATCCTCTTAACTCTGAGTTTCTCAAAGTGTTCCAGGAACGCTGATTTTAGAATCATTTGGTGTAATACAGCTTCTCAGAGATGCTAATTTGACTGGCTTAAGGTCGGGTTACATTCTTAATAAATGCCTCAAATAAGCCTCATGTTTTTGGATTTAGAAAGCGCTGCCAAAAATTCAGTGCCATCTTGAATCAAAATTACATATTAAAAATATTTATTTGTGAAATTAGTAGCATTCAGAGTTCTTCGGACTTTTCTTTTTAAGGTTTTGTTTTCTTAATAGGTTGGGAAGAGGAAATGGGTCAAATAAAAATTATTGGAAATTCAATTAAAAAGTACAAAGGGTATTTAAAAAAAAAATGCTTCAAGATTTCTGTGATACCAAAAGCTGGCGGGGAGTGGTGGCTCATGCCTGTAATCCTAGCACTTTGGGAGGCCGAGGTGGGTGGATCACCTTAGGTCAGGTATTCAAGACCAACCTGGCCAATATGGTGAAACCCTGTCTCTATTGAAAATACAAAAATTAGCTGGGCATGGTGGCAGGTGCCTGTAATACCAGCTACTTAGGAGGCTGAGGCAGGAATCACTTGAATCTGGGAGGCGGAGGTTGCAGTTAACTGAGATCATGCTGTTGCACTCCAGCTTGGGCAACAAGAGCAAAACTCTGTCTTTTAAAAAAATATATATATATAATACCAAAAGTTAAAGAAACTTTGGCTTACTCAAAGATCTGATTTCTCTCTGAAGGATGAGTTCTTACCTAGCTCAAACTCATAAAACTCTCGGCCAATGAAGAAACAGGAGGTTGTTATCCTTTCTCTGTTTTATTAACTTCTCCAATATCTGACTTTTAAAGAAAAGAAAATTACAGGTTCACTTGAGAACAATGGAGAAACTAGGTTAGCCTGTTCATGTTACTTTTAGAAATCTGAGCACTTAAAAATAATGACTAACTGGAAGATTGTTACAGCAGTGTGTGCAGTTGTCAAAATCCACTTAGATACTTGTGATTTGTATACTACCCTGTTAATAAATTATAGTTTGATATGAAATACACAGAAAACGTTTTTAAAAATGAATGAGTGCATTTGCATAATTCTCCTTACTTTCTCTTTTTTCTGAGTTATCATGGAAGACAAGGTGTGTGTGTGCACCAACTTTTGTTTTCTGATTTTGTTCTCACTTGTTTAGTCCTGTGCAGAAGTCAAAGGAGGCATGGCCAGAGGGCTGCTGAAATATTCACCAGCTTATTGTTATCTCTGGGAAGAAGGGATGGGCATGGACTTGCTATGCCTTCTGCTGTGTTTCTCTGAAAAAAAAAAAAAAGGAATGCACTGTGATCGTTTCAAAGAAACAGTTGTGTACCACATCAAAGGCACTCACTGTGAAACCAACTACCATCCAAGGTTCCAGGCATCTCAGTGGTAATGGAGCCTGAGCAAAGGGCAATATGGTCCTGCAAGATTTTCCATCTGGGCAGCAGTCCACCACTCTCATCTTCCTCTATTATACTAGCTCATCATCCTTGAGTCTGGAAGATGAATGGGTGAAGGAGTGCCTTACAATCATCTGCGATTGGAAACTGAGCCTGGACACGCTGAACTATGGTCCTGGCTGGAGCTCTCTTTCACAGACATCTCTCTTTAGCAACAGTTGCTTTGGGGATTACAAAATGGAGCAGGATGGGCTTGGTGGTGTGCACCTGTAATCCCAGCTACTTGAGAGGCTGAGGCTGGAGGATTGCTTGAGGCCAGGAGATCCAGGCTGTAGTGCACTATGATAGTGCCTATGAATAGCCACTGCACTCTACTCTATCCTGGGTGACACAGTAAGAGCTCATTTCTAAAATAAAGGGGACAGGTTGCTTTTCAAGTACAAAAGGACCCCTGGCTGGCTTGCTCATGGGATAAGAAGTTGATGCTTATTTGTCTACCCTTCCTTAACCTGCTTCCCCAGGGAGGAAGAACACACAGTGGGAGGTACCAACCAGGAATCACTGAGCTCTATGGGTTTTGTAATGGGGGAACATACACCCCAACCAGCTGCTCCTGATCTGAATGCTTTTCTTGGGCTAAGATATTTGTTCTATGACATTCTGGGCTATGTTGTATAATAAGTATTGCCAGATGGCAATCACAAGCATCATTTGCATTTCAAATTTGTGTTGCCCCCCCCCCATCTCTGTCAATTTGTGTTCCCAAAGTGGATGAAGAGGCTTGGCCCTCTGATAGTCATAGGCATAGCCAGGCTTTCAGAATCTAACACCAATCACCGTAAATAATTTTAAGGTTTCTTATCCATTAAGATCTGATACCTGGAAAGTTTGAGTTTTTTCTGTGAGACTATTCACATGCTTGTTTTCTTCAGGATGGTGACTGCCTTTCAAACTCACCAGGATGATACATTTCAGATTCTCAGAGAAGTTGCATGAGCCGATAGCTTTGAAGGAATTAAAAAAGACTCACATGAAAGTCGATAATTAGCAGTTATGCCAGTGGATGTCAAAACACCTGAGAGGTTCTTGGTTGGCTTGGAATGTCCAAGTAGAAATCAACTTCAAACTATGTCTTTAGCAAATCTATAAAATGTGTACATGTGTGACCATGTGCTTTTATTTTTTCCCCGCTTGTTACTGTGCTGCAAATTGGTTGGACCCTAAGTCAATCTGTTAAAAAGTAGGCAGTTAGGAGAAAAATGCCTTTCTGCCAGCAGTATGGGACCACCCCTCAGCTTTAAGAACCCTGCTGGGGAGGAGATCAAATGGCCCCGGGGTTAGCTGACTGTGAGAAAGCGAACCTGCTGAGTGCACAAGCCAGGTGTCATCCAATATTCCTGCTTGGCAGTTCTGCCCAGAATGATCTCTGTGTCGCTACTCTCTTCTGAGAAATGCAGATGTCATGCAAGCCTTCATGAAGCAAAATCACCAGTACTCCTCTTAAGAAAGTAAGGGACAAATGATCAAATTGTCAGTTCAAATATGAGAGTATTCAATGACCACACATGGCACTGAGCTAGATGGTATACACAATACATAAAAAAGCTGAATTTCACACTTTGGGAGCCCGAGGTGAGCAGATCACCTGAGGTCAGGAGTTCGAGACCAGCCTGCCCAACATGGAGAAACCCTGTTTCTACTAAAAATACAAAATTAGCTGGGTGTGGCTGCTCATACCTGTAATCTCAGCTACTTAGGAGACTGAGACAGAAGAATCACTTGAACTGAGGCAGAGGTTGCGGTGAGCCCAGATTGCACCATTACACTCCAGCCTGGGCAACAAGAGTGAGACTCCATCTCAAAAAAAAAGAAAGAAAGAAAAAAAGAAAAATTTGAATTTTGAGGCAGTTGCCTATAGTCCCAATGCCTGTAATCTAGAGGCTGAGGTGGAAGTTGTTCAGGAGTTTGAATCCAGCCTGAGCAACACAGCAAAAAAAAAAAAAAAAAAAAAAAAAAAAAATACAAAAAGCAGCAATTTTACCCTCCAGGGACTTATAGTCTAATATTTCTCATAGAAGTAAATTATGAACATACAGTATTATAGCCTTTTTTTTAAAAGACTTGCTGTGTCACCCAGGCTGGAGTGCAGTGGCGTCATCTCAGTTCACTGCAACCTCCATCTCCTGGGTTCAAGCGATTCTCATGCGTCAGCCTCCTGAGTAACTGGGACTACAGGCATGTGCCACCATGCCCGACTAATTTTTGTATTTTTAGTACAGATGGGGTTTCACCATGTTGGCCAGGCTGGTCTCGAACTCTTGACCTGAGGTGATCTGCCCACCTCAGCCTCCCAAAGTGCTGGGATTACAGGTGTGAGCCACCGCCCCCAAAGTATTGTATTTTTTATTCTTCTGAGATTAGACATCAAATGCTGAAGGGAAGTACGTAGATGAAGAAAAACAGTTGTTTAGAATGTGGAAATGTGCATGATACTAGAGAGCTCTAGATGCCAGTTTTCTGCCTAAAAATTGAGAGAATAATTAGGTGCCCTTTAAGTCACTTGCTCAGCTATGGCACTCTGCAATTCTATTGCCTCTAATTTCCTATACTGCTAACAGAATTCATTACCATTAAGTATAATGTTAGCTGCAGGCTTTTTACAGACAATCTTTATCAAGTTGAGGAAGTTTCTTTCTATTATTAATTTTCTAAGAGTTTTTATCAGAAGGATGCTGAATTTTGTCAAATGCCTTTTCTGCATCAATTAATATAATCATATGCTTTCTCTTCTTTAGTCTGTTAATAAGGTGGATTACATTAACAGATTTTTTAAAATATTGAACCAGCCTTGTGCCACTTCCTTCTGGCTCTAAGATTTCTGATGAGAACTATGCTGCCATTCTCATTGTTTTTCTCCTGTGAGATGTTATTTCTCTTTTACTGACTTCAAGATTTATTTTTTCATTTTTGTAATTTTCAGAAGTTTAATTACGGCATGTCTGTGCATGGAATTTTGGGGGAGGTTTGGTGTTTGGGTTACACTCAGAATCTTAAATCTGTAGATTCCTGTTTTCTGCCATTACTTCTTTAAGTACATTTTCAGCCCCACCCTCTTTCTTCTTGTCTTGGAACACCAAGGACCTGAATGTTGCTGTTTTGTCAAAGACCACAGGTTCCTGAAATTTTATTAATTGAATTCTTGTTTATTTTCTCTCTTTTGTTTAGATTACGTCATATCTACTGTTCCTCCAGCTCACTGCATTATTCCTCCATCTCCTCTATTCTGCTATTAAGCCCGTCGTGGAGAATTTTATTTCAGTTATTGTATTTTTTAGTTTTAAAATTTCTATTTGATTTTTCTTTGTATCTTTTATTTCTTTGCTGAGGCCTCCTGTTTTTTAATTTGTTTCAAGTGTCTTCTTGAATTATTTTTGTAATGGGTGCTTTAAAACCCTTGTCAGATAATTTCAACATTTCTGTCATCTCATTGTTGACATCTATTGATTTTATTTTGTTTGTTGTAGAGATGGGGTCTTGCTATGTTGCCCAGGCTGGTCTTGAACTCCTAGGCTCAAGCCGTTCTCCTGCCCTGGCCTCCCAAAGTGCTGGGATTACAGACATAAGCCATCATAACTAGTTGATTCTACTTTTTAATTCATTTACAATTGTTCCTGGTTATTGTTATCATGAGTGTTTTTCTTTTAAAACCTGGACATTTTTTCACTATGTTGTGAGCCTCTGGATCTTATTGAAAACTTCTGTTTGAGCTGTTTTTTTGTTTTGTTTTTCAACACTACTTCAGTAGGAAAACAGGAGTCTCTTACTGCCAAGTAGAGGAAGAAATCCAGGTTCTCCACCAATCCTTCACTGACACCCAAGTTTGGGGGTGGGGATGATCCTTGTTACTGTTGAGGGGAAGCAGAATTTCCAGCTGTGCTTATGGTCTCCACTGATACTGAGGTAGGGGTGACCTCATTGTTGACAGTAAATCTTGCAAATCCAGAGTCTCCACTGGAACTCCTCTGACGCCACCCCAGGTGGTAGAAGCATAGGTGCGTTGTTATTGTTGGTGGAGGAGAAAGGCAAGACTCTGCTGACAGCCTCCATGGATACCATGAGGTGGCCTTATGACGGGCTCTCTCTGTTTGACTTTCTCTGACACTCCCTGAATGAGAGGTGTTGGAGCACCTCGAGACAGCCTTGTGTGGGTGGAAGTCTGGCTCTCCACTTGGATATACTGGCATGTGTCTTAGTCAGTTCAGGCAGCTGTAACAAATTACCATAGACTGGGTGGCTTATAAACAATAGAAATTATTTCGCTCGGTTCTGGAGGTTGGAAGCCTGAGATCACGGTGCCAGCATCACTGGCTTCCAGTGAGGACTCTTCCGGATTGCATGTAGCCCATTTCCTGCTGTATCCTCACATGGTGGAGGGAAGCCAGCAAGCTCTTACAAGGACACTAACCCTATTGATAAAGACTCCACCCTATGATCCTACGTAATCCTAATTACTTCCCAAAAGCCCTACCAACAAATGCCATCACAATATTAGAATTTCAACATGTTCATTTTTGGGAGGAGCACCAATATTTAGTCCTTAATAATTTAAGTGGAGTGAGGCTGTAGTTTTTCTGCATGTTTGGCTGGACTACAGTGGTTATTGTCTACAAGTTTTCCGTCTTGCTAGGCTTCTCCTTTTTTGCTCCTTTGGCTAAGCTAGCAGGCTTTAGGGGGTGGTTTTCTTTTTTCTCTGCACCTGTTTGCATTTCTGGGTTGGTGACATCTTCAGCTATTAGTCTCAGGTCTATGATGCTAAAAGAAACTCACCACCTTTTTTTCCTTTAGATCCTGAGGTCCCTAACTTGTCTGTCTTCATCTCTCCACCTTTCAGACAAGGCTCTGCCTCTGTGGAGTTTACATTCTAGTGACAGAGACAGACAATAAACCAGTAATTACACATACAATCAGGCCGATGTGATTTATAAGATAAATGTCAGCTTTCCCCCATGAATTATCATTATTGCTTTCATGAAAAGGCATTCATTAAGTGCCCATTGCACGTAAGGCTGTAAAAGAAAACTCTACCACGTATTTGATCCTGTGAACTTATTTAAGAAACAATTTTAGTCTTGGTTATCATCTTCCGCCATGATTGTAAGTTTCCTGAGGCCTTCCAAGCCATGTGGAACCATGAGCCAATTGAACCCCTTTCCTTTATAAATTACCCAGTCTCAGGTATTTCTTTATAGCAGTGTGAAAACGGACTAATACAAGGGGTCATGGACCTTTTTCTCATTGCCAGTGAGAAATGAGCCTTAGATGAAGAGTAGACTCAAATGGCTGTAAAAAGATGTGAGAATAAGTAAAAGGGAACATTTAGCTAAAAGCCAATGTTCAGAGACAATAGAATACATTATCTTAGAAGACAATGAAATCTCTTTGTTTAGCCCTTTTAACAGGGTACATGCAGTTTAAAAAAAAAAAAAAAAACTTTTTAATCATGGAAACTGCTAAGTATGCACAAAAGTAGAGAGAATAGAAAATGAAATCTCATGTATCCATCACCCAATCTCTAGACATCAATCTACGGCCGATCTGGTTTAATAGATTCATTCTCCCCTGTCCTCAACCTCATAACTATTTTGAAGCAATCAACCCCAGACACCATATCATTTCATCAGTACATTAAAAACCTACTTTTTAGGTCTCCCCAGACTTTGCCTCTCTTTCTCCTGAACGTGAAGGGGCTCACAGAATAGACTGAGCATGAACACTGTGGATTAGAAGAGAACATTGAACAGAAAAACATTTTGAATGGACCTGTCAGGTATTCCCGCCCGAACAGAAAGGGAGCTGGTTGTTTGCTCAGAATGGTCTATCTGCCATCATGAAATCTGGTACCAGGTACCAGAACTAATCAAAGTTATGCCCCAAATTTACCATATTGAGGAGCTTTGTTGAGTTAGGTCATGGATTATAGATTTAGCAATGATGTTGGCAAAATATTTTTTTTAAACAAATCAATATTTTTCAGGGACTTTGACGGTTTCATAGTAATAATAACAATACCAACATTAATAATAACATCTAATGTTTAATGACATTTGTGTCAGGTACTCTTTCTATGGGCTTCATTATTAATAATAATTTAATGTTTATATTATATTACTAATGACCTAAGTTAATGTTAACAAACTAACATGTTAATATGTGCCAGGCAATGATCTAAGTATTTTACACGTATTAATTCATTTAATCCTTACAAGAACCTTAAATGATGGGTGCTAATGAGGACATAAGAATATGCCCATTTTACAGATAAGTAGACTGAGGCAGAGGGGTTAAGTAAGTGGCTTGCTCCAGGTCACAGAACCAATAAGTGGCAGAACCAGGTGTTGAACCCAGGACCATTGACTGCACAGCCTGTTTGTCTAATGACTAGAAGGCAGAGCCTTCCAGGTAGCACAGGCCTGGGTGGCTGGCACCAGCCTCATCCACACTGATGCTGTTGGGTGCACAACACAGTTCTACATACTTGAGGGTGGGACACTAAACAGGGCAAGGGAAGGATAAGACAGAATCCCTCCTCTGAAACATGAACAATGTCATGGGATACCTGGGAGAACATTTTAACTCACACTGCATGAGCAAATGTCAAAAAACAAGCAGGGACCAACATTTTCCATCATTGGGGTCCAAGACTCCCAAAGAACACTGAAGTTTAATAAGGAGGCTTTGAATCTCTAGCTGAACCAAACATTGTTTTTTGATTGATTGAATAATATCTCATGCATATACATACTATTCTTTTCACGAGCATGCAGTGATGTGATTATAAAAATAAATATTCATGTAAAATGGTTACTGAATTCAGATGATCAGGATGATTTATTTTTCAACTCCCAAGTGTTAAAGGTATATCACAAAGTTATATACAAAGTTTTTGTTACTGGAAGAAAAGTTGGGAACCATTGGCTTAGTCAGTGAGTTTTTCCTGGTGTGCAGGAAAGCAAGAAGTCAATATGGGTTGATGTGGTTAAGAATAATTTGTAGCCAGGCACAGTGGCTCATGCCTGTAACCCCAGCACTTTAGAAGGCCAAGGCAGGTGGATCACTTGAGGTCAGGAGTTTGAAACCAGCCTGGCCAACATGGTGAAACTCTGTCTCTACTAAAAATACAAAAATTAGCCAGGCATGGTGGCACACGCCTATAATCCCAGCTACTCAGGGGGCTGAGGCACGAGAATTGCTCAAAACACAATTTTGTGGAAATTGCAGTGAGCCGAGATCGTGCCACTGTACTCCAGCTTGGGCGATAGAGCAAGACTCAGTCTCGAAACACAGAATAATTCATAGAAGAGGTGCAAATTGAGCAGGGATTTGTTATTGTATGTTAGCTATTACTGTTTCATAAACCACTACTCACCTCAGATGTAGAATGTCATAAACACAGATTTTTTTCTCACTGCTCTGGGTGTGTTGATCTGAACTGGGCTCAGCAGGGCGCACTTACGCATCTGTGGTTGGTGGTGACAGTCTGTGTGGTTTTGGTGATCTTGACTGAGCTCCCTTGGTTGAGCTCCCTTTCTGGGGACTTGGCTTGGCCCACTGGGCTGACTTGGCTCTGCTCCACTGTCCCATCCTCCGGCAGACTAGCAGGGCATGTAGACACAGTGTCAGTAGGAGGACAGAGGAGCAGAGACACAGTGGAAAAGCACAAGGCCCTCCGAGGCCCAGGCAACCCTCACATTGTCACTTTCACTTTATTCTTTGGCCAAAGCAAGTCCCAAGATCAAATCAAATGCAAGGTACAAAATGGTCACATGTCTTGATGGGAATAGATGTAGCATCACACAGCAAAGAGTGTGGATATAGGGGGTGATTGGAGCTATTTTGTGATCAATCCATGACAGTTATGAAAACTGAGCCATTCACCTGATCATTCAGGATTCACAGATACTTCTGGTCCAGCTAAAGTCGTGCATTTGCTTGGTTCCATTTCACAAACAGCAACATTTTGGGCTGCGTGGTATGGGTGAAAAGAGACACTAAACACCACTGGCCAGATCTTCTAGTCTACCGTGAGACATCTTCGGGTGTCTTACAACAGAAAGGAATGCCATTTGAGGATTCTGAGACCTTGTTGGAGCTCGACCAGAAAGAGGCGTTGATTATTTTGCAGTGTTGTCCCTGGGAAAGGAGGAGGGAGTGGGGACCAGCAGCTTTGCCATTCACATCCTGCATCTTTGCAACCTCTGCCTTAGAACATCTCTCACTGCTTGAAATACTGTCTCCCACCAACTCCCAAGGATAAGGAAGGAGCAGCTATTTCCATGGGAAGCGAAATTCCCCAATGGGAAGAGCATGAGGTCTAATCTGGTTCTAAGATTAGAATAGTATCAACAGAACAAAGATTTGTGTGTGTATGTTCTGGTGATCATTTGAAACATGCACATACAGTGATCATATTGTTCAAAGCAAATTTCATTACCCACAGTCCCAGCCATGGGTTGCTTTTTAAGAACCTTCTTTGTTTCAGGCTTGCTGAGTTATTTAGACTGTTAAAAAGCTGAGTGCATTAGGAGCCCTAAATCAAGTCATCTGTCTAGAATATTTCCTTTGAGGAAAGTTCCTTTTTTCATTCTTTCTCTCCACCACTCTTCCCCCCACCCTTTGTTAATGAAAAGACTTCAAAGGGTAAATTGCTTTACTTTTCCTCTAATGGTTATTGGAAAGAAGAGGCAGCTTTTTGAAATACATGTCTCTTTGCGAGTGCCAGAAAAAAAATGTGCACAGTTGTTATCAGCTCCTGCCATCAACATTCTTTAATTTAAAGAAGTATTCAGCTGTAGGAATTAGGTTTGCAGACTCCGGGGTTGTGTGTCTTGTGGGTGGTATTTCATGGTGATATAAAACAGTGTTTAAGAAAGGATACATGGCCAGGGGCGGTGCCTCACGCCTGTAATCCCAGAACTTTGGGAGGCTGAGGTGAGCAGACCACCTGAGGTCAGGAGTTTGAGACCAGCCTAGCCAACGTAGTGAAACCCCATCTCTACTAAAAAATAAAATACAAAAATTAGCTGGGCATGGACATGGTGTTAGGCACCTGTAGTCCCAGCTACCTGGGAGGCTGAGGCAGGGAGAATTGCTTGAACCCAGGAGGTAGAGGTTGCAGTGAACGGAGATTGTGCCATTGCACTGTAGCCTGGATGACAGAACAAGACTCCATTTTACCAAAAAATTAAAAAGAAAGAAAAGAAAAGATATGCAACTCAGAATAGAGAAAGTATGGAAACTGAAGAGCAGCAGAGACACTGGGTTGGAAGAGATGGGAAGGTGTATGCTTGGAAGGATGGTGGGCAGGTTGGAAGGTGGAAGGAATTGCCTCCATTGCTTCCAGTGACTTCCATTTCAGGCAGGTCAGCAAGCCACTGCTGACTCTTGCCATAAGTTTTGCAAAAGTCAGCAGTGGCCTTTAAGTTTTCACAACCAGGAGACCGACCTGTGGAAAAATATGGATCCCTTTCACTCAGACCATCATCTTCACATCTCCCCCAGCCTCATGCTTTGAAAAGATCATGCTATTCTCTAACACAGGGTTTCTCCATCTTGGCACCATTGATAATTTGGATTGGAAAACTCTTTTGGGGACTCTGTACTGTGTTTATAGAGTGCTTATTAACTACCCCTGGCCTCTTCCACATCTTAGCACCACTCCGCCTCCCTGCTGTGACAACCAAAAATGTCTCCCGACATTGCCAAGTGTCCTCTGGGGAACTAAATCACTTCTGATTGAGAACCATGACTTTAACACGTTTAACAACAAGCTGCTGAGAAAAACACAAATAGCTGAGAAAACCAAATAGGCTAATAGAAATCATGGCCACTATTTTTTTAACCCACCCAAGGAAGGAAAATTACCAACAATTTCTAACCAGAAACAGATAATTTCTTTAATTCAAATACAAGAACAATAATTAAGCAGAGCCTAATTATGAGGTTTTTTTCTTTTCTTTTCTTTTTGAGATAGAGTCTTGCTCTGTCACCCAGGCTGGAGTGCAGTGGTGTCCTCTCGGCTCACTGCAAGCTCTGCTTCCCAGGTTCAAGTGATTCTCCTGCCTCAGGCTCTTGAATAGCTGGGATCACAGCGTGAACTGCAATTCCTGGACAGAGCCTATCTCTGTTAGGAGCCTGGAGAACTCTCTCTGGGCCTCTTGGTATAAAATAAGTGACTCGGAGTTGGCCACAGCTGGGCAATTTTTAGGAAGAGATGCAGTCATGTGGAGAAAGTCAGGGTAGTAGCTGAAACACACTCACTGCACTTACCCCACTCCTAGAGTCAACATTAAATAGGTCGCATTTACGTGCTGTTTTTACGTTGTGGGTCAGAATGTCACCATGTGAGACCAAATGGAAGATCCATCCAGGGTCATTGCACGAGAATTAAGCTCTTTCTTTTACCTCCAGATGAACTAATGATCCTTCACTTAGCGGCCCAGTTGTATTTGGCCTGAATATCCACCCATTATCAGCATCAATGGCAGTTCATTGCCCCCTTTCTGCAAAAGATGCTGTCCCTCTACGGAAGCATCATTTCCCTATGACATGGAAATGATGTCTTATTTTGCTCACAGAATGCATAGAAATCTCTTAATAAATAATTGATGGCCAGGAGTGGTGGCTCATATCTTAATCTCAGCACTTTGGGAGGCCGAGGTGGGCCGAAGCCCAAGAGTTCAAGACTAGCCTGGCCAACATGGTGAAATCTCATCTGTACCAAAAACTATAAAAAATTGTCTGGGCATAGTGCTGTGTGCCTGTAGTCCCAGCTACTTGGGAGGCTAAGGCATGAGAATCACTTGAACCCAGGAGGCGGAGGTTGCAGTAAGCCAAGATCATGCCACTGCACTCCATCCTGGGCAATAGAACAAGACTGTCTCAAAATAATAATAATATTTGACTAAGCCCTTACAAACTCACTATAGATAAATTCAAATGACTACAGAGCTTCCAGTATTTTGTAGTTATTTCCAATAGTATATTAATAATTAATGCTATAAAGCTGATGTCTAAAGTACATTAGGAATTATAAATACTGATCACTTATTTTCTTCAGGATGTGTTTTATAAATATACGCCAAGCAATTAAAGCAGCCTCCAAAATTTATCTGTGTCTAGACCTAAAAGCATCATGTAAAATATATATATATATATATTTGATATCTACATTTATACTGTGAATATATTAAAAAACTTGCGAGAGTGATTTGTGTTTGAGCACTACTCACTGGGTTGCTTTAATCAATATGCTTTGACATGCTATTCTTATGATAATAAGAAGACAATGCCGTGAAAAACTATCTTTTTATACAAAAGGAGATATTTTTGGAGAATCAAATAAATGTTCTTTTGGAAAAATAGACATTTTAAAAATTCACATCTTGCATCTACTGACATCTCAAGCTCAGAGAAATAAAGAACTAGACTACTGGGAAATCCCCGTCATTGTGTTAGAAACCTCAGAAGAAAAGGCTCTGGTAAACCGTAAATATGACAGGTAATTTCAACAGCTACTGTTAAGGACTACGCGTGTTTCATTAACAGGAGAAGCTGAACTGGGAATCCAAAAGACTGTGACTGAATTAATCAGCCTGGCTTCCTTTTGTGATGATCGTTCCTTTAGGGCAGACTAATAATGGGCCTCCTTGTTCTACATTCAGATCGGGAATGTCAGAACAACAGCTATGATAAGACCTGAGATGTGACATGACCTATGCCTTTCAAGTCTTCCAACGCCTCTTTGGTCTACGCTTGAATCTGATTACTCCACTTAAGCATTTAATGAAAAACATGGTCAGAGTGAGGCTGGCAGCTCTCTCCCTCAGCCCTTTTGGAGCAATTATCAGTTCCCTGTCCTAGCCCCTCACCACCTCTCCACCCAAGGGACTGGGAAAAAAGCAATAAATTCACACCCCCAAAGTAAACCACGTTTTAAAAATACTTACAGATTTATAATGCAACAGCAGTAAAGCTCACTTAGGTATTTGACTGGTATCTCATTGTCTGCACTGAGTCACAAGAGTTTCTGCAGCCTAGGGCCCTTAAATGCACGGATGGTGAGCCAATCAAAAGACAAGTGGGCCTCTTGCCCCACACTGTGAAATTGAAACCAAAATACCTGCAGTTATATACAAAAAAGTCTTGGCTCAAGAGGTGACATAGAAAGAAGTAGGGACAAGAAATGGCCTCCCAGCACAAGGAGCCTTGAAATGTTGTCTGAATGAAAGGATGAGTGTGTTACAAGAAATACCACTGAATCAAATTTAAAGAGTAAATTTATTACATGAAAAGCTGAGCTAACAAATCGATCATTCATGTTACGAAAGAATTCATTTTATGCTTCTTTTAAGGTCTGCATCTCCCTAGGACACTGAAAATGCAGCTGACGAAGTATTGAAGGCTATAACCAAAGCAGTGCAGGAAATTTACTTTCTTTGCTTCTCTCTCTTTTTTTTTTTTTCTGCAATAAACACATGTGACTTTTTAAAAAGGAAAAATAACAGAAGTTATTTTTTTAAATGCAGTTTCATTGACAAAAGTGGCATTTCCACAAATCTTTTCTGAATTAAATTTTATTCACAGTCTTAAAACTGGTGCTAACTCTGCCACAGCTGCAGGCTGTGTATTTGCCAGGCCTGGCTCTGTACCCTTGTGCAGGATGAGCAAGCTGAAGTTCAAGGAAAGTTGAGTGATGGACCCACAGGCACATCCATGACTAGCACAGGTGGACTTGGATCCCAGAACCCCAT
>PVKV010010488.1:9032-75527 GCA_004027835.1 Alouatta palliata | reverse complement strand
TGTTCAACACCCGCCTATGAGTGAGAATATGCGGTGTTTGGTTTTCTGTTCCTGTGTCAGTTTGCTGAGAATGATGGCTTCCAGGTTCATCCATGTCCCTACAAAGGATGCAAACTCATCGTTTTTGATGGCTGCATAATATTCCATGGTGTATATGTGCCACATTTTCCCTGTCCAGTCTATCATCGATGGGCATTTGCGTTGGTTCCAGGTCTTTGCTATTGTAAACTGTGCTGCAATGAACATTCATGTGCATGTGTCCCCAATAACAGACTTAAAGAGAGCCAAATCAAGAACCAAATGCCATTCACAATTGCTACAAAGAGAATCAAATACCTAGGAATACAACTAACAAGGAACGTAAAGGACCTCTTCAAGGAGAACTACAAACCGCTGCTCAATGAAATAAGGTAATTTTATCTTCTAAAATAGGAAATGGTTAGAGAACGTATCATTTAAAATGTCCTCCTCAACCTGTAGAAGTAGAATGGCTAAGACTGATTTGTGTATTATGGAAAATCTCTCTAAATTCAGTAGCACTACGTATTTTAGACTTATGATCCTAAAAATTGAAATATCTAATCATGCAAAGGTGTGCACATTTTAGCATCCCTCTAGAATATTGATGTTAAGAATGTATCTTCAGACATACTAAACATATGCTTAGGGGTAGTATCAATTGTTTCCCATTTATTTCACCTTCAGTATTGACACTTACATGATGTTGAATATAATCAAAATGAAAGTGACCAATAGTATGTCAGGGCTCTAGATTAGCCTTCACTAGTTTCACTCAGCTGCCTGAAGCATTCCTCTTTTCTTATGTTGATGTAAAGACAAACTAGCTAGTACTCTCCCAACTGAGCTTTATGTATGCTGCTTTTAATCATAGCATCCCAAGAGGGTTTTTCCAAGAAAAAAGGGCAATCGTGTATGATTTAGATAACATAGTACTTGGGAAATAATGAGAGTTGAATACATGATAGTTTTTGCTATTGTGTTCATTTTTATGGGGATTACTCTAAACCTAGTGTTGAGAAAAGAGGCCTAGAGAACAGGGCACTCTCACTCAAACAAGACTATGATCAGCCACGCCTGTGTTCAATGCCATCTTGTTCCCTGACCAAACTTACAGTCAAGTTGCTTATTTTCACCCCAATAATGAGATGAAGATGAACTGGGAAAGAGGGGAGTTTATTTCTGTAACTGAGTACAGGCAGAAGGTCTGGAAAATATCACCAGACCAACTCAAAATTACAGTTTTCCACAACTTATATACCTTCTAAGGTATATGTCTATGTGTAAGTGTGAACTCATCTAAAGACATGAGTGATTATCTTCTTCTAATCTATAGCTAAGAACTGAGTCTTGAAGACCTTCCTCTGGAGCCTCAGTACATTTACTTAATATAAATGGGTCCAGGTGCTTGGGTGATTACCCTTATCCTGTCTCCTGCTAAATCATCAAGGTTTGGAGAATTCCTTCTGCCCCCCAGTAAACTTGTTTGTGAAGCCCTGGGGAGTTTCTTGAGACCCACAATAAAACATTTTTAATCCTAAACAGGTCCTGTTAAGCATTTCTTTGTTACCTTGTCATGCTTTAAAGCCCAGGAGAGGCCTGAGCAAAACTCTTGGTGGGCTTTTGTTACATTCCAGCCTTTGTATAAGAGCACAGGCTCTACTAGCTTTTAATATTTAACTTAACCACTCAGCTAGTGCTGAAACAGTTGTTATGGAGGCCTGTGTTAGTGAGGCCTTACCTGCCACAGTCTGACACATGAGAAGTGTTTACAATGGTGAATACCATGTGGATCTGGATTCCCAAGAGTATCAATATAAACGCAGTGGCTCTGTGAAGATAGTTTCCAAAATTTTTAAGGAAGATACTAGAATATTTTATAAAAAGCAATCTTTCTGTATTTAAAGATTTTAAAATATAGCAGACTGATAGCCTAGAAAATTTCAGAATACCTTAGTATGCATTAAATCAAAATACAGATATAATTACTAAAATGTCAACCTATTCCTCTAATATTTAGCTAAACATTTTACATGAAACCATATGCAAATGCATTATAGTTAGGATGACCAGACATTCCATTTTTACCTGCAATATTCTTGATTTAGTGTTTTTGCCTTGGTATTCCATGTGAATGTGTATTGTTCTGGATTTTTTATTGCTTTTAATTAAAAGATTATTGTTTAAAATACTTTAAAATGTGCCATAGTATTTTAGCAGACTTCCACTGTACTTACAACTTCCGCCTTGATCTCATGTAGCAGTGTGTGAAAGCATTTTGATCCATGATTAAGTCATAAAGATCAAAGATGAATAGTGGTAAATCTTATGTCTTTTCCAAATCTTTGCGGACATAATATTCACAACATCTTCCTTTCAAGGACACTTTCTGAGTTTACAAAGTGTGCTTAGATGCAATAGTCCAGGGACAGCTAGTTCTTCTGGTCTACAGGGATAGAGGGACTAATCCATCCTGCTGTCTACATAGCCAGTTGTGAAGTGACCCATGTTGTGTCTTGTAAAATACATAACATCACTGGTAATCATTCAGAATCAGAAGTGAAAATAGTAAATATATACAAGAAATAGATATTAATAAGTCCTCCTATGGAAAATATAGACAGTGTTCTGAAGGTACCTGCTACAGGGATTTTAAAATTTACTTTGTGATACAAGTTGACAGCTACTTATATTATTCTAAAATTATTTCATATTTCAAAAACAATAAAAAATAGTGCATGTTATCCAAGATAAGCCAAAAGAATGAAAGCATATTGATGTATGTATATACATTACATACATTCATAAATAAAAATATACACATAAATGATACAAATGCATGTGTAAATATGTGCATAATAACGTTTATTAATAAGTATGTATATGCATAAGAAAAACACAAAACTAAAACACACACAAACACAAATAAACAGATCAACACAAATCTACACAGTTGTCTTTACATTTATTTTAAAATTTTATTTTTAATTTTTGTGATTATATAGTAAGTATATATATTTATGATATACATGAGGTATTTTGATACAGGCATGCAATGCATGATAATCACATGAGGGTAAATGGGGTATCCGTCACCTCAGGCATTTCTTCTTTGTGTTACAAACAATCCAATTATACTCTTTATTTTAAAATGACTAATTAAATTATTTTGACTATAGTCACCCTGTTGTGCTATCAAATAGTAAGTCTTAATCATTCTTTCTAACTATTTTTACTCCCTATCCCCACTGCTCCCCATCTCTCACTACCCTTCCTAGCCTCTGGTTACTATCATTTCACTCCCTATCTCCATGATTTCAATTGTTTTAATGTTTAGTAAAGTTTCTCTTTCTTTGCCTGGCTGATTTCGCTTACATAATGACCTCCAATTCCATTCATGTTGTTGCAAGTGACAGGATATTAGTCTTTTTGTGGCTGAATAGTACTCCATTGTGTATGTGTACCACATTTTCTTTTATCTATTCATTTGTTGATGGAATCAGGTTGTTTTCAAACCTTGGCTATTGTCAATAGTGCTGCCATAAACATGGGAATGCAGATGTCTCTTTGACACACTGATTTCCTTTTTTTGGGTAAATAAATATGAGTGGAATTGCTGGATTGTAAGTCTTTTCTTTTGAAGCAATGTCTACTCAGGTCTTTTGCCCATTTTTGAATTGGATTACTGGATTTTGTCCAGTGAAATTATTTGAACTTCTTATCTATTCTGGTTATTAATCCCTTGCCAGATGGGTAGTTTGCAAATATTTTCTCCCATTCTGTGGATTGTCTCTTCACTTTTTTGATTGTTTCTTTTACTGTGCAGGTGATTTTAACTTGATGTGATCCCATTTGTCCATTTTTGTTTTGGTTGTCAGTGCTTGTGAGGTATTATTCAAGAGATATTTGCCCATTCTAGTATCCTAGAGAGTGTCCCCAAGGTTTTCTTGAGGTAGTTTCATAATCTGAGGTCTTAAATTTAAGTTGTTAATCCATTTTACTTGATCTTTGTATATGGCAAGAGACGGTGTCTAGTTTTATTATTTTACATATGATGTCCAGTTGTCCCAGCACCATTTTGAAAGAGACTCCTTTCCCCAATATAAGTTATTGGTGCCTTTGTCAAAATGAAGTTCACTGTAGAGTGTATGTATTTATCTCTGAGTTTTCTGTTCTGTTCCATTGGTCTATATGTCTGTTTTTATGCCAGTACTGTGCCATTTTGGTTACTATAACTCTGTAGTATAATTTAAGGTCAAACAATGTGATTCCCTCAGTTTTGCTCACTTTGATCAGGATAGCTTTGGCTATTATGGGTCTTTTGTTTCTCCATATAAATTTTAGGATTGTTTTTATTAGTTCTGTGAAGAATGTCACTGGTATTTTGATAGAGATTATATTAAATCTGTAGATTGCTTTAGGACAATTTCTACGGACATTTTAACAATAGTGATTCTTCCAGTCCCTGAACATGGATTGTCTTTAGTTTTCTGTGTCTTCAATTTCTCGGATCAATGCTTTACATTTTTTATGGTAGAGATTTTTTCCTCTTTTTCAGTTAAATTAATTTGTAAGTATTTTATTTTATTTGTAGCTTTTGTAAATGGGATTACTTTTTTGATTTCTATTTCATATTGTTCACTGTTAGATACTCTTACATTTATACCAGGGACCATTGGGCCATTTTGTTACTTATTGGTAGAACAGAAAACCAAAGATTTTACAAAACTATTTCCCTGCTGGTTTTATGTGAGTTTAATTTGACTGCAAACACAAACTTTAAGTTAGAGCTAGCCCAAGTGACATCACCACCCTTCAAGTAAAAAAAAGACCACTTCTTCTGAATTTATTAATGAGAATGGATGTTCGTGATTTATGTATAAATATCTAGTGTTATTTATACATTAGCATACAATAGCATCCTAGTTTGTGTGGATGGAGAAGAGATTTTTCATGGAGAGGAAAAATGGCTAGATTTTACCTCTCTGGCTGGTTGCATTGGGGGCAGTGCTAGTGGGGGTGGCATCAGATGGCACCAGGGTGGAGGCATAGTCAAGCAGAGATTGAACTGCCCTGAGAGCTATTGTGGGCTTTTGCAGGCCAAGAATAGATCCCCAGACACCAAAGGCTATACTGCCTAGAATGAACCTTTTTTGACCAGTTCAAGCTGGATATAGAGAAGCCCACAGGCAGTTCAGAAGAATACCTGGATTAGAATCACCTGAAGACTTAGGTGCCTGAGTTACTCTTCCACAAGAGTGAGAGACATAGAAAAAGGAGATTTTGATCGATAAATCCTTCTTGAATGCCAAAGTAGGTGGTAGACAAAGAAAGCCAGATCTGAGCCAGAGTTTTGGACCCTGCCTCTCAAGGTAAAAAAAGAAATAGTGCATGTGAATTAAACATTAGTACTGGATTTTAGTTCCTAAGCAAATTTGATAACAAATAAAAATTGGCCTAAACTTTGACACATATCCTCTACCCCAAGGGCTGTAGTGAAGTTACTGATTATATGAAAATCGGAAGACACAAATCTGCTGGCAAAGTATCAATATATATTTACTAGATATTTGAAAATAATTGAGATGTAGATAGTAATTTAACACTTGCAGGTGTAGAAAGCGGACTTAGTTCATCACTATATGAAGTACAGATTTTTTATTTAGATCGAATAACTGTGCCTCAAATTAATTTCACTCATTTCAAGTTTTCTTATGATCATGATTAAAATTGCAAGATTAAATGTTAATATGTCCTTCCATTACAAGTTGAACTCTGCACCATTGAATAGATGTCAGATTCTATAGGTCAGTTCAGATGGTTTAAATTGAAAATCAGTAAGTTAATTCTAAATACACTTTGATTGATATCATCCATGTCATTATTCATTATTTAGTGTTTATTATTGTGAGTGTTCTTATAAACATAGATTTAAACTTCAACATTGAAGGAAAATAATTTACTTTGTTGTTGATTATATAAATACAAATTTTTGTTGAACACAAATTCTGTGGAAAAAATATTTCTACAAAATTAAAAATTTATGAAACCTGTGTCCTGAGAACTCACAATTGCATTCAAATTGCAAAATTTTACCAATAGAAACAAAATAGAATTTTCAAAATTTATATACACATATATTCAGAATAAGTGTTATCCTATATCTGATGATAAGACTGATATTTAATACAAATTATACTTAAGCATGTGTGACATGTGCTTTCTCTTTACTATCACCAAATGAATTTAACCAAGTTTTGAGCTTTTAAATTGTTACTTTTAAATAAATTGTAGTAACCAAAAAAGCTTCTTACTTGTTTTATTGTGGTATTGACTTTCTTGCGGTGGTCTGGTACTGAACCCACAATATCTCTAATGCCTGTTGCTTCTGTATGTAAAAGTGCTACTCAGTTTTAAGTATTTAAAAAAATTTTGCATGTCTTTGTATAGTTAAGTATTATGCATTCGTTTTGGGAGAATGTAATTATAACTTGAGAATAATCATAGGAGGGCAGAAAGTCATTTTTACGGCATTATAAAATTCTTGCCACTTGAAACTTTAATCTTTTTAAGTTTATTATAGACTCTCTTCTTTAGTCTTATTTGCTCAGACAATATAAGCTAATTTAGTTTAATCATTTTGTGGAATGTTATTTTTGATAACAACAAAACTCGAGGAAAAAAAGACATTTTCTGTACACACACACACACAATCAGGCCCACAAACAACAAAAACATTTAAACAATGCTGAAGTATTTTATAATACCTGACTTTGTGATCTTCTGTACTACAGTCACTGTGTACTATAAAAAATGTTATTGACATTTGTAAGATGTGCTGGCAAGCACCAGGTAGGTTTTTACGTTTTACTGTTTTGTGAAATATGATTTTTCTTTCAGAATGCTTGATTGCATAGTTGTTTTTGACTGCAGTAATGAAAAAGAGCTAAGTTACAAAATAGTTACTTATAAAATTGTATAGCGTTTAGACAGTTTATTCCGATACTTCACTGCCAACTAGTTACTTTGATTTTACTTTAAGTGGCATTATAATGGCAATGGCTAAGCACATGCTGTGTCCACTACAGTAACAATTGTACCATGTTTTCGTTAAATATGTAATTATTATAAGAATCTCGAAGATTATAAGCCACCTCTGAAATAGCCACTTCCAAATATCCTTTTTAAATAATCTTCTTCAAAAGTTCATTTTATATAGGTTCAGAGAACTTGAACTAGATCATTGTAAACTGTGAACACTCATGCTGATTCGTTTTTAGTTGACTGATAATGAATATGTATTAAGACATGTCTACTTACTTCCACTAAATGCTCTGATTAACAAATGCTTATCTTTGTAAATTATCTATTAATATAGAAGTTGATGATGTAACAGAGAAAATGAAGTCATAAAATTAACTGTTTAAAAGCATCCAATCCAATCACATATTGGAATTCTTGCCTCCATTAGTATACATTCTACCTTACGGTACCCACAATAGCCCCTTCATATCATTCAGGCTAATATCCTGATAATGGGTTAAAACCTGGCATGGCTTAAATGCCATTATAAGACATTATTCCCAGTGGCCATAATTCTCTGTGATATATATCTCAGCACCCAGTGCAGCAAATGATATATTGTAATTTGTTTGAGCATTAAATAGTTAACCACTGGTTTTGTATTTGCAGAGACTATATTGAACCTTCTTAAGTAATTTTTAAAAAGCCATACTCTATTAAATTCATTATTTCTAAAAAAGAAGACAAAGTGGTTCAGTAAGTGTTGATGAACTTACGGAACTCTAGACTGTGTTTATACTTAATGAAATGTCTTAGCATTTGAAGATACCTGCAGAGTTCAAATGAATTTTTAAGCCTGAATTTTCAGCTCCTTGCAGTATCTGAAGTATATACACAACAAAACAGGGGTATTACTCAAAATTTTTGAGATCCTTTGTACTACTCTTCAGAGTTACTTTGGAATTGCCAAGGATCTTTTTTGCTCTAATCCACTGCGGAAAAAATGCAAAACCTATGCAAACCCTCTGTAGTGATTCTCTAAACTGTAGCCACACTAGGGGTTTATAAGATTACTAATAATTAGAAGGTGCAAAGTTTAATTTATACTTAGACTTTTTTTTTCTATTTGTCATTGACAGTTATCGTAACTGTCAGTATATTGATTTCTGAAGGTTATTGTTGAACAAAGGTATCAGTTAAAATTGTTTTAGAGTAGCAAAAAAAAAAGAGTAAAAAAAGGCTGGGTAAGGGCAAACACTGAATTTAAAGTCAAACTAACAAATGTTAGCATCACATTTTATTTCTTAAAGTAAACATTTCAATCATTTTGATTAATTCCCATTTTGTATGTCTTCACTATTCTTTAAACATATATCATTATTTAATTCCTACTACCTAAAAATAATGGATACATTAATAAAAAGATAGATGTTTTAAAATACTTTGGAAAAGGTTGGGTAAAAAATCATAATGCAATAATATATAGTAAACTAAAGGAAATGTTTGAGAAAGATAGAAAAGAAACAATCTTTATTATCTTCTCAGTTTTACAATTTGTTTGATAGAGACCCAAAATATATATTTATAGCAACTAATATTTGCTATTTTTATTATATACGCAATACAAAGAACTCTAAAATGAATATTAAAGAAGTGAATATACCAGTGATATATCATGTAAAAGTTGATTACTTTTATTGTAATGCCTATAGTTAAAAACTGGAATGGGAACAATATAAATTGAGCCTGAGGTGTTCACATTAACCATTTACTGAAATTATTGTTGCTTTCTCCAAAATCCTCCACTCCTCCTGCCCACTGGGCACTTTCCTGCCCTTTCTATGCTTTTTTCAA
Source organism: Alouatta palliata (assembly GCA_004027835.1). Classification (NCBI taxonomy): domain Eukaryota; kingdom Metazoa; phylum Chordata; class Mammalia; order Primates; family Atelidae; genus Alouatta; species Alouatta palliata. Next base: position 66,632 of record PVKV010010488.1, on the reverse strand, counting down.
AACAGTTTTATTGAGACATAGTTCCCATACTGTACGATTCTTCCACTCAGAGTGTACAATTCGGTCGATTTTAGTATATTCCCAGATGCTTTCATGTTTTTATCTCTTCTTTCGCCTGCTCTTTTATTAGCCTTCCCCTGACCTACTTCTCAACTAAAGAGTATTTTTATTAGAAAGCTAATGATATGAAATGACCTAGCACTGGGACTGGTAAATTGCCACAAAGAATCAGTCCTAACTGAACTGTATTGTAGGACACTGGGATGGCTGTTATCACTTCACTTTATTAAAACCCATATAGGTTAAGGAATAGGAGCAATAAAAAGATGTCTTGAGGATAATAGGAAAATATCATTGACTATGTTTGTTTCCAACAGGCTTGGCATCCAAATCTAAAGTACTAAAGGGAAGTTGGAGTCCCTTTATGTATCAGTGGTGGTAATTTTCATAAAATTGAAATTCATAAATGTCTGTCCTGAATTCACCTACCATAGTAGAATCAGACAGTACTTAAGTTACAGCGGTTAAAGTTTTTATGCATCACAGACGATTACATGGAAGTGTGTATCATAGCAGAGGACATAAATTAGGTTTTATATTAATGAAAACATATACCATTGTTTCATGAAACAAATCAAAAGGAATTTGTTTCATGTGAACTAATTCATAATGCACAGGTTACTTATATTTCCACACATTTAGTAAGTGATGTGAACTCCTTTGGTGTATTAGAACCTGCAGATACTAAAAGTCTTTTAAGAGTTTTGTAGTCTAATTCACTTTAGTCTATTTTCTATTGTTTCCAAAACTAATTTGCACATGTTAAATGTGTTAATATCAGCTTAATCTCTATTTTACATCAATTATACACTTTATAATTTAAAAATCTGGTTTTGTATATATTTCTATGACAGGAAGCTATATACATTATGATTTTACATGTAATCATGTGGAAGTGAATCTTAATTATAGAGTTAGCTTATTTTACTAGAATGTTTTTACTGTTTAGAGAATAATGGAGAGTTAATTTGTTGCAAAGATGAAAGCTAACATATGCTGGTGATACATTCGAGTTACCTTCCTCAAAGAGGGTTTCTCCAACAGTAGAATGTATAATTTAAACTTTTACATAATGCAATTTGGGAAATGTTTTGCATGTCATAGAAAAACAAAGATTTATCAGCAATCTTATTAGAAATATGAATGACTCCTCTAGGAGGAAAACAACCCATCAAACATTATCTTATGAATGTATGAAAATGATTCTATATGGAAAATAAATCAACTAAGCAGTATTAGAATTTATTTCTATGGAGCATTAAATAATATGTCTACTAAATCAATGGTGAGTATTCATAGATTACATCTCTACTGACTCTTAGTTTTTGAATTAAATAGCAGACCCAAATTAAGGCATCAGAACCTATCAATATCCCATCTGAATATTTATGCCTATAGTCCTTTGAAATGTGACTCAGATATCTGGGCTAGTGGGGCAGATTAGAATTCATTCTGTTGCTACTAGTTCAGATAATAAAAATACACAAGAGCCATACTACATATGACCCTTCCTCTGACGTACTTCTCACTCAATCTGGTGTTTTAAAATACACCTGGTAGCTGTTTAGAAATCTACTCTTAGGTTTCCAAGCTGTATAGAAGGAACAAAAAAGAGAAGAGGCATGTGAAATCGTGCACGTGTGTGTGTGTGAACGCACATCTACTATTCTCTTAATATGGTTTCTTCTCATCTCTTCTTGATTAAAATCTTTAATTTCAGGTCATGTTGATGATCTATTGTTATTATGCTGTTGTTATTTTCTGAAAAACAGAAATCTTTTTCCAGAAACTTATTTTAAGGTAACTTCCCTAAATTAAAAAAAAAGTAATAAAATGGACATAGGTAAGGGAAAAGGCATAATTTAATTCTATTCATAAGTAACCCATCCCTTCAAATCTGTGACTGAGTTATAAGAACCGTGAGAGCAAAATAAGGAGAAATGAATGAAATGTATTATGACCAAGAACCATATATAATCTAAATCAGTTATAACAACTTAAAAACAAGTATCTGACAGCCTGATCTATATATTTTTGTCCTACCAGATAGATAGCCTAAAAGACATCTTACATATCAACACTCTAATGTGAAGAAAAGCTGTAGCCTTCACAAATCAGTGGAAAGAGAGCTACACAGAAGACATGCTTGCCTTAATGATTAGGTGGGCATGGATGCGGGAGGAAGGCTGCTCTCTAACAGGGTCCATGTCTGACCTTGTCTTATATATGTCACTGACATCTTTCAGAAAAGAAATATGCATGACAGCTTCTAATTCAGCATTGTGATTTCTTCACTAGTAACAACAAGAATGACCGCAAGAAAATCTGCTTCACCTGATCAACTCAGAACAAAGTGCCTTCTTCTTATTAATGACATTCAACATGGTGCCAGTAAATTTCTGTTCTGATTAGGTCAATGGACATTGGTTTTAGATTGCAACCAAGAATTCCAGCTAATATAACCCTAAGAAGTTTTTCATATGAGCTTTGCTCACACGGAGTCTTTCATGTGGCTTATCATTATCTCCACCCGTGAACTCCTCAAGGGCAGCTGAGGACGTTTTTCATATTTACTGTTGCAGCTCGCACAGTACCTGAACAGAGCATCTGCAACCTGAAACATCATGTAGCCCAAATTTCAGCATGTCTCTACTACCAAAATTGGTTGAGTTCTGATTGAATTTGTAAACTTATTTCATAAGCATTCTAATTTACTAAGCATAATTTTGACAAGTTTTTCACTACCATTCTTCTCTCCGAATGTTTAAAGACATTTCGAAGCTAGAGTCGTTTGTTGTCTTGTTGGTCAATGGATAGATTATTCTGTGGCATGGTTACTATTATTATTATTTTTTTGATGATTTGGATTTTAGAAGCAAAAAAAGTCTTGTTAAAAATGGGGTGGGGGCAGGCAGGATGTTAACAAACCAGGCTCCTTGTGACATTTGAAAAGTCTCCTGTTGTTATAAAGGGAACATAAAACTATTTGAACAGAAAAATGAACTAGTTAATAATAGTATTAAAAAAGAATAATTGTGGCTGGGCGCGGTGGCTCACGCCTGTAATCCCAGCACTTTGGGAGGTCAAGGCAGGTGGATCACGAGGTCAAGAGATCGAGACCATCCTGGCCAACATGGTGAAACCCTCGTCTCTACTAAAAAATACAAAAAAATAGCCAGGTATGGTGGCACATGCCTGTGGTCCCAGCTACTCGGGAGGCTGAGGCGGAAGAATCGCCTGAACCCAGGAGGTGGAGGTTGCAGTGAGCTGAGATTGTGCCACTGCACTCCAACCTGGCAATAGAGCAAGACTCCTTCTCAAAAAAAAAAAAAAAAAAAAAAAGAGTAATTGTGAGAAATAAAAGCATTTTACACAAGCAACACTGGATCGGAACTTCTTATGCTGCATAATTTACACAGAGAGAGAGAAGGTTCCCTGAGAGAGAGAGGGTTCCCTAAGAGAGAAAGCATCTTAACATCTTATACGTATTTCCAAAGACCTAAACATGCATCACTAGAAAGTAACACATTTGCTGGCAGCCTGCTCTCAGCAGCTTGGTATAACCTAAAGATACCACAGCCACATACTTGCACTATGGACCACCAAGAGGGCCGATGCTAAGGCCGTTTCTTCTAAACATACGGAATTGCCCCAAGCTAGCAAGTAGTTTAATGGCATTTTGGATCCATATGTTAAGGAGCAGGAAATTACTTAGAAGAGTACAAAGCTGTAATTATTTTCTCTGTTACCAGGCAGCACACTGAAAATCAGCTTCTCAAGAATACAGATAGTCCACACAGTTTAGCTCAAACCTCAGCTTCTCTTTTTATTTTGATAAAGATGAATCTGAAATATTGTGTTCCAATAAATGTTCCCCTGGATCACTTATGACATCATCATCTTGGATGCTTTTTAAAATGAATATTCCTTGGTCACCTTCCCAGACTCACAGAATAAAATCTCTTAAATTTTTGAACTCAATAGATGGGACTTGAGAATGCTTCTGCTTAAGCTGACGCGATTGCTCTCTAAGGACCCACTGCATTTGAGAACCACCGTTTTGGGGCATAAGGCAGCTGGCCACCTGCAGAAAATGCTTGGACAGAGTTTGGTTAAATTATTGCTTAATGTACAGGCCGTATTAAATTAAAAAATAACATGCTATTGAAGTGACTGTGTATTTCTTATCAAAGGAAGTAACCGCCAGGCCTTTACCCTCCTATTCCTCTGTTAAGGCGCTGACTGCACACTCAGGCACCAAGGTTGTGGTAGTTCTATTAGAAAACACTCTCCCCACCTCCACAGTTTTGTACAGTACAAACTTAATTACTACTCTCGGTTACTTTTATTTCAGTTTAGGACTTGCAGGTTGAAAAGAACAAAGGACAGAAAGTTGTTGAAATTTATTTACACACACACACACATGCACACACACACACACACAAATATACTGTAATACCTCTAATTTGTACCAGAAACTTCAGTAACCCAGCAGCAGCTGCAAGTGTTCAATTTCTTACATTTTTTTCAATTAAATGTGTTTAATTCTTAAAAATCATTAGGACGCATCTACCAAGCAGGGGAGGAAACCTGTTCCTTATTCTAGAGATTCAATAATTCTGCTTCAGTTTCACCATCTAAATTTGCTTTATCTGCCCTTGTTTTTGCTTTTATTTCTATCTCTAATTTTAAAGGTTTTTTTGTATGTCATGCCCTAATTTTCTTGAACTAAGAGATGATTGGGTCAATTTATTTCTAGTCAATATTGGAATCAAAGAATGGAAAGATACCTCAGTCAGACCAGCTCAGAACTCAGGCCCTCCTTTTGTCCAGTACATGAAGTTTTACTTTGGCTAGGGGGCAACCTAGTGATAGTAACAGCTTATTCAGCTACTTTTCTTGGCAGGGATGGGTTATGTGCTTAGAAACTTACTGGTTTAGGTTTACATGTGAAAGTGGGGTTGGGGGAGAGGAAAGGAGAAGGAAAGATGTTTTCTCTTTGCTATTAGAGCCAACACTTCCCACCCAGGCAACTGTTTCTATAAAAATATCTGTTTAAACAGTGTGGACATACAGGTCACTTGCTAGCTTTCCAGCAGTTGTGGAGGTAATAATATTACTTAGTTTTTTATCTTAGGTACTTTGGGTTTTAAATGGCAAATTTGCCAGCATTCCCTGAAGTTTAAAAGAATGACTCGGGGTGATATCACATTAACCTTTTTGGAAATCTCAGCAACTACATAGCAGATTGACAGCTTTTCTCCATTAAATAGGTTGCTTCTGTCAAATGACAACTATTGTCACAAGAAGAAATGTTCATGAATTCAATATTTATTGTTTAACCCTATCATTTCCTACTTGGCTCCTGGTTGTCTTTTACAACTTGAGAATATTCCTCAGAAAAAGCTACAAAGAGAACAGCAGTGATTTTCCCAAAAGCCTGCAAAGAAAACTCCTATGTCTTAAACTCTTTAATACTGAGTTGTGATTCCAATAATACACTGCTCAATTCTTCTGAAGAGTAGGTGAGAGTGAAGACTGTTATTTACCATGGGTACATGATGGTATTTAGCTAAGTATCGTTATTTTACTTTCACTTATATTCAATCACACTTTATCTGTTTTTTAAAATGTCCTACCCTGGAAAGAATGCGGTTGGGGTTATTGCCTGCATGAGTAATAAGCTCAGTGCAAATCTTTCTTTGCAAAAATTATTGGAGAAGATTCTTTGCTTCCCCTCACAGAAAAGGAAAGATCCTTTCTGTACTATTTAGTAAAACTTCTTGCTTGCTGTCTCCTCTTAAAAATAAGGGCTAAATCTTTTCCACTGACATATTTAATGCCAATCTTAGTGCCTACCACAAGATAGACTCACTGTAGTTATTCATAGAATAGGTAGATTACTAAATGAATGGATGAATGAAGGAATCAAAGAGGAATTTAAAAGATTGTTCTCTCTGTCACAAAGTAGTTTAACACATGACTTCTCAAACTTGAATGTGCAGCTGAATCACCTGGGTACCCTGATAAAATGTAGAGTCTACTTGATAGGTCTGAAGTAGAGCTTGACATACTTAATTTCTATCTGAGGTGATGCAAAGATTTTGATCTATGGAACTCATTTTGAGAAGAAAGGTTGAAAATATCATTGCAAGCAGCAAATTTCCTAGTTCTTGATTTTTTAAAGAAGATGAACAATTTTGACATTTAACATGAATGCCAAGGGTTGCCATATGATATTTTAATTTCTATATTTGTTAATTAGAAAAGAATAATATAATTAGCTCCTTTACATTCTGTTGCACTTTTAAATGTATCTGCATTTTATTTTTCAAAGAAGCAAAATAATGAACTTTACAAATGCAATATAATATTTATTAGACCTGTGTAGAATATACTTATATCTATGTTTTATATCCTTACAGGCAAGTAGTCCTTCTGTGCCCAGCATGTGGTCTCTGAATCAAGGTTCTGAGGTCCAACAAGTCCATGAGTTCAAAATTATTTTCATGATAAAATGAAGATGTTTTTAGTACCCTGATTTTTTGAAAACTAAGATAGTTGCCTTTTTCATTGCACTGACATTTGCTTGGATGTTGCAAAAGTAATGGCTTCATAGCATGAATCAACAGTGGCGCAAGCTGTACTATTAGTTACTGTCTTGTTGACAGTCATCTACTTACAGTAAAAATAATGTCATTTCACTGAAGAATGTCCATGATGAAGGAATTCAAATTATGCTTTATTAGTTTTGACCTTAAGTACACTTTTTTTATGAAAAGAACTCTGATGAAAAAGACTATGCATACGTACTTTAGCATAATGACGTGCAATGCTTAGTTCAAGAAAAGCACTTGTGAAATCACGTGAGTTGTGAGGAAAATCAGTAGGTGTTTGGTGTTTTCATAGAACACAATTTAATTCACCTTGAAAAAAATGACAAACCATTATTTTTCTGATTTCGGGATTATTGGCAGCCATCTTATTGAAAATGAGGGAAATGAGCTTGTCTGTCAAAGTAAACAACTAATATTATTTGTTGCCAGTGACAGAATTTGAGTTGTAGAGAAAATTCTATTTTTAAAAATTTGTATCTGCCGCTGTGATTTGACAGCTCACTGGTACCTAATACTTTTCTGATGGAAAGAGTGGTGATATTTAAAAATACGATTTGCTTTCTTATTTTTGGATAATCAAATCTGTCAGTGTTTCAAAGATGTGAACAATACATCAAAACAATATTTTCCAAATGACCAGTGCACTCCCAGAAAACCGTACATGGTAAAATATCCATTCCCAACTGAGAAAGATGAGTGGATTTTAATGTAACAAGGTAACAAGATCATTGATATGGGCGTAAATTCCACATTGAAACTAATGTTTTTTTTTAAGTGCCATTTGACTGCAATGTTTACTGCCCACATGTTTATGTCCATGTGTGCTCAATTTTCAGCTTTCACGTTTAAGTAAAAACATGCGGTATTTGGTTTTTCTGTTCCTGCATTAATTTGATAGGAATTATGGCCTCCAGCTCTGTCCATGTTGCTGCAATGACATAATTTCATTCTTTTCATGGCTGTGTAGTATTTCACTGGCATTTGTGTTGATTTCATTTCTTTGCTATTATGAATAGTGTAGTGATGAACTTGAAAGTGCATGAGGCTTTTTAGTAGGAAGATTTATTTTCCTTTGTGTATATACTAAGTAACGGGATTTCTGGGTTGAATGGTAGTTCTGTCTTAAATTCTTTGAGAAATCTCCAGACTGCTTTCCATAGTAGCTGGACTAGTTTATATTCCCAACAACAGTGTATAAGTGCTCCTTTTTTATTCTACAGCCTCACCAGCATATTCTTTTTTTTTTTTTTTTTTTTTTTTGCTTTTTCATAATAGCCTTTCTGACTGGTATGAGATGGTATCTCATTGTGATTTCGGTTTGCATTTCTCTGAGGATTAGTGACACTGAGCATTTTTTTTTTTACACATCTGTTGGTTATTTGTATGTTTTCTTTTGGGAAGTGTCTGTTTATGTACTTTGCTTGTTTTTAATGGGGTTATTTGTTTTTTTGCTTGTTGATTTGTTCAGTTCCCTATAGATTCTGGATATTAGGTGGAAGGAAGGAGGGTATAAAATCTACCTTTAGGGTGCTATGCTCACTACTTAGGTGCTGGGATCTGTACTTGAAACCACAGTACCATGTGATATTTCCACGTAACAAATGTGCATAGGTATCTCTGTACCTAAATGAAAGTTGAAATTTAAAAAAAATCACAACTCAGTAAGGGTGGAAAAAAACCTATTTCAGCAATTGTTGTTAACCTGAAAAAATAAGAAAGACGGTTGATCTGGAAGGAGGTTAGGGGAAGGAGGAGCCTGCTAATATATAAGGAAAAGATGGTAAAGATGTGTGTGTGTGTGTGTGTGTGTGTCTGTTCATATTTATGTATCAAAAGAGAAACAACTTAAAAATAAAAATATGAAAAATATATAATCCGCAGTTTCCATATGGCATATAAGTATACTTTCAATTTTATAACCCATCTTTCTATAATTCATGAAAATAAAATTACCAGTTTAAATATTTCTTTTCTGTTTTATCCTACATTATTTTCTTTGAAGTATGTCTGATAATAAAATGCTGGAGTCTTCCAAGCAACCCTGCATTTCCTCTAATACACACACACACACGAACACACCACATACACACTATACACACACAAACACATATGTATAATTTAAACTATTTTAAAACATACTTACAAAATTATAAAAATTTTATGTATGTATTTAAATTATAAGTAACTGTAAAATGTCTATTGACTGATGAACTGATCATACAATTGTACGTTATTTAATTTTTAATCATTGCAAATTTATTTGCAGGTTATAAATGGGTGTTTAGGTGCATGTGAGATTATTTTTAACAAAACTAGTTAAGTACTTGTTGCCACTGTTGAATTTACAGATTCCAGTGCAAAATATGCATTGATTGTCAAAGGGTTCTCAAACAACGTTATTTTTTTTTTCGGTTCTTTTTGTAATTCCTATGGGATAGGTAATTTAGAGTGAAAATAAAATATTGGCATAAAATATCATAATACTTTGAAATGCATGATACTATTTCATAATTCTGAAAACAGTAATGAGTTAATTAACCTCCTCTAATGTCTCATAAGTATAATGACATTTAAATGTAATTTAGTTTTATTTTTTGAAAACTTTATTACCTAAATAATTATATATAGTTGACAAAAAGGTCAAGAATCTGGATCCAACATTGTTCAAGCAAATGGGTTGCAATTTTGTATAACTGGCCTTGTAATGGCAAAATTCTGACACAGGTCTACTGATGTAATTACAAAATGAAGTAAATAAATAAAATTATTTCCTCTGTTTCACTCTAGAGCAAGGGTTCAGCAAACTTTTTCTGTAAAAAAAAAATCAGATGGCAAGTATTTTTGACTTTGTGGACTATATGATATCTGTTGCATTTACTCAACTTCGTTGCAGTGTGAAAAGAGCCAAAGGCAGTAAGTAAAGGAATGTCTGAGGCTGTGTTTCAATTAAACTGTATTCCCAACATTAATGTAGAGTCAGTGAGCCAGATTTGGCCTAGGGTATTATATTTCCCAACTCCAGCTCCAGTAAGATGATGACACTTGTCACTAGATCACTGGCACAAACAAATGCTTAGGCACTCAGTTTAATACTAGTAATTATTAATCATAGTATTCTTTCTGTTTTAGAAGAAAAATTGAACAGTCTCTGTGCCAGTCACTGACCCAGTGTACACAGTATGGGAATCAATGATCTCAATGTCAAATCAAAGTTATCAATATATCCTTCACCAAGTATATCGAATTTGATGGGGCTGCACATAGATATATACTGTGTTTGTGTCAGGGGGCCGCAGAAAGAAAAGTCATGAAGCCATAAGTGGCAAAGTGTCCCAAGCTGAGTTTTGAAGGATGAATACATATTGATTATTTTGAAATAGGATTTTAAAAGCATACAAGTAAGAAAGTATTTGTATCTGTCTGCTTATTTCTCTTTACATGTGTGGAATTTCATGCTTGTGACAGGTATCAGGTTTAGTATATCTGACACTGTGTTTTACCTTTATTATTTTTATCTGGGTTGCTTATATTTCACTGATACTGTCAGCCTGGTGTGAGTAGCTACTTTGTTTTGTTTATTGCTGTATTCTCAGTCAGTGTCGTGTGGGGTTTAGATCTGCAGTGATGGCTGTAGAGTTCCATGTGTGTGTCCCTTCTCTGCTGGAGTTCTCAAGCAATTGAGAAGAGAAAAATGAACAGACAGATGGGGCTTCCATGTGTCTCTATGACTTTGTTCATAGGCAATGATGCTCATAATAAATAACATTTCATGGGGCCATTATGGGCATTTAATGAGATGATACCGTAAAGCACTTACGGCAGTGCCTGTTCTGCTCAATAGATGTTAAGTATTACTATTAATAAGTCATAATTATGTTTTCAAATAAACACTAATTAAATTAATGTAAAGTTTCCCACGTGGTATTTTAATTAGTTTATATCCATAATAATATTTAAAATTAAGAAAACAACAACACATTTAGGCTCTTACTGTGTTAATAGGAGACCTCATTCTACTTGATTACAATTACAAAGGAATCCTAGATTCATTCCTCATCAATACAAAATGATTTTTTCTTCCTTGAATGAATTGTTCACAGTGACACTATAATAGCTTTAAAGTTCCACTTAAATAGTTTTTAATTACTATTATTTTATTCACAATAATACCTAAAATGAAAGACTGAAACCTATAAATATGGGTTCATACTCTTGTAACAGGAAATTCAAGTCCACATGTTTAGGATTATAAGGTAATGTTGGATTAATTCATATATCGTGTATGTTTGTTGTGGTACTAAAATAACATTAAATAGTCTATTTAAGAGTAGAGTAGAAGTAAGAAAAATAAAGTGTCCTTGGTATCATCTACGACAAAACTCTGGATGTGGTCCAGCTTCATTTGACCCATTTGAGTTACCTCCCATCCATCTCCCTCCTGCTGAGTGCTGCTGCAGGGCCTGTGTGGACCCTATTAACTGGACACTACAATCAAAGGCAATCACTGACCAAAAGGTGATCAGAGGAAAGGATGAGAGTGACACTGAAGTATTTATTCTTCTGAAGGGTGGATGATTTCAATCTCTGATCAAGTCACAGGTGGTCCTGTTGCTCACTCTTTCTTTCTCAGTCTCTCTGTTTCTGTCTCCTTTGGAGTTCAGGGTGATGATCCCTTCATTACTTCCTTTAGGTTTGAAAGAAAATATTGTCCCAAACTGTGCAGTTTCCTTGAATCCTACTACAAGGTTGTAAATAATCCTTTTGTTCAACTCTCCTCAGTCCCAGTTTGAATGACATATCTTTTTCTTCTTCCTCTTCTCCTCTTTCTCATCCCCCTCCTCCCCCTTCTCCTCTTCCTTTCTCTCTGTCTCCTCTTTTCTATCCTTCTCCTTCTTTCTTTCTTCTTTCTTCTTTCTTCTTCTCCTTCTCCTTCTTCTTCTTCTTCCACTGATGATACACTTTAGGTACAAATAACAGAAAAATGATTTGGAGAATAGGAATTATTTGTCTTTACCTTGAAGCTTAGAGGCAGATAAGAATGTGGAATTGAGATCTTTCTATTATAATTAAGGATGCTTTTTTTTTTTTGAGACAGAGTTTCACTCTGTTGCCCAGGCTGGAGTGCAGTGGCATGATCTTGGTTCACTGCAACCTCCACCTCCTCTCAGGTTCAAGCGATTATCCTGCCTCAACCTCCTAGGTCGCTGGGACTACAGGCGCCTACCATCACGCCCGGCTAATTTTTGTATTTTTAGTAAAGACATGGTTTCACTTTGTTGGCCAGGCTGGTCTTGAACTCCTGACCTTAGGTGATCCGCCCACCCCAACCTCAAGTGCTGGGATTACAGGCATGAGCCACCACGTCTGGCCTTATGGATGCTTGATTGAATTCTTCTTAATTGCCTTCATCAGAAACTCAACAGAAGACAACAGAGCAGTGCCTTTATACACAACACACACATACACACACACACACACACACACACACACACACACACCCCAATCACTGAAATGTGATGAGTAAATGAGAGAGCTTTAATCTCAGGATGCCATGTAAATATGTAAGAGAAGATTTATTAAGGCAATTGGTTCAGGTGATTATGGAGGTCAAGATATCCCAGAATCTATCCTCCGCAAGCCAGAAAAGCAGGGAAGCCACTGGTATGATTCAGCCTGAGTCCAAAGGCCCCATAACAAACAGTACCTGAGATGAATGTTTCTGCACAAGAACAGAGAGAAAATTTGGCTTTTTGTTCTGTTCAGGGCCTCAATGGATTGGAGGATGCCTGCCCACATTGGTAAGGGCAGATCTTAATCTACTGAGTCAAATGCCAGCTAGTCCCTTCCAGAAACACACTCACACACACACCCAGGAACAATGTTTCGTGAGCTATCTGGATATCCCTAAACCAAATCAAACTGACACTAAAAGGATACCATATTTACCCCATAGAAATGTTATAAAGCTGAATTGAGATAAATTTCTAAGGGCCCTAGCAGAGCCCAGCCCATACAAAGCACAAATAAATGCTTGCCATTACATCATTTTTATTAGTTGTCTTAGAAAATAATATTAATATTATTTTCATAAAGTAAATTGAGGTGAAATAAAAAGGGATATGTTATTTTTTCTTTTTCCATTTTATTAAGTTTGTTAAGTGTGAGCTGATTATATTTAATTTTGTTGAACTTAACTTTGATTATTAAACTCGGGCCCTTTACTAAGTCAATGGCTCTGAATTTACATTTTATTCTTATTCTGAAGGAATGTACATTCTTTGGGTGGATGAAAGCAAAAAATTGTGATAATTACATAAAAATTAACCAAAATTTTATTTTTTCTTTGAAAACTCCATTACCTTATAAGATTATTTGTTGTTATTATTCTTTTTGTTTTTTGATGGGGTGGTGTAGCTAGAGGTTATTAGATACTTTTGGAAGTCATATAAATTTTCTGAGTCTACTATAAATTTTAAACTATAAATACAGATGTGTATATCACAGCTACAAGGATTTATGCAGTTAAATAAAAATGACATTTTTATGTTCTAAAATATTTAATATAGAATTGTAAACTCACACTGTCATTACTCTAAACAAACTCCACACTATTGAAATCTGTATTTTCACATACTCAGGAGGAAACACAGAGGCAGACACACTCCTACGTATTGCCTTCTCTTAATTTTAAATGAAAGGAGATACTTTCATTAGGTAATCTGCAGATTGTAGTATTAAGTTAGAATGCTACCAAAAATAAATTTAAGAATCTTTTTACTTGAGAAAACTTTCTTTAAAAAATATGTTCACATTAAAAATAAGAGTTTTCCCTGAAAAAACAATATTATGTATTGGCTTGAGCTAAGAAATATTAAAAATAGAATAGCCAAAATTGACAAATTAGATCTAATTAAATTAAAGAGTTTCTGCACAGCAAAAGAAACTAGCCTCAGAGTGAACAGGTAACCTATAGAATGGAAGAAAATGCTTGCAATCGACCCATCTGACAAAGGTCTAATGTACAGAATATACAAGGAATTTAAGCATATTTACAAAAACAAAGAAACAAACAACCCAACAAAAAGGAGATGAAGGATATGAACAGACACTTCTCAAAGAACACATTTATACAGCCAAAAAACATATGAAAAATAGCTTATCATCACTGGTCATTAGAGAAATGCAAATCAAAACCACAGTGAGATACCATCTCAGGCCAGTTAGAATGACAATTATTAAAAAGTCAGGAAACAGCAGATGCTGGCGAGGAGGTGGAGAAATGGGAATGTTTTTCACTGTTTGTGGGAGTGTAAATTAGTTCAACCATTGTGGTAGACAGTGTGGCAATTCCTCAGGGATCTAGAACCAGAAATACCATTTCACTCAGCAATCCAATTATTGCATATATACCAGAAGGATTATAGATCATTCTACTATAAAGACTCATGCACATATGTGTTTATTGCAGCACTATTTACCATAGCAAAAACTTGGAATCAACTCAAATGCCCATTAATGATAGGCTGGATAAAGAAAATGTGGCATATATACACATGGAATACTATGCAGCCATAAAAAAGAATGAGTTCATGTCCTTTGCAGGGACATGGATGAAGCTTGAAGCCATCATTCTCAGCAAACTAACACAGGAACAGAAAACCAAACACTGCGTGTTCTCACCCCTAAGTGGGAGTTGAACAATGAGATCACATGAACACAAGGAAGGAAACATCACACATGGGGGCCTACTGAGGGGTGGGGGACAAGGGGAGAGAGAGCATTAGGACAAATACCCAATGCATGTGGAGCTTAAAACCTAGATGATGGGTTGATAGGTGCAGCAAACCACCATGGACATGTATACCTATGTGATGAACCTGCACGTTCTGCACATGGATCCAAGAACTTAAAGTAAAATTAAAAAAAAAATGTTTAAATAGAAATAAGCTTTATGCTATCTAGAATCTATAATTATCTAAATTCAATCCTTCCTTTAAATGAGAATATATCTGTATGTCTATATGTATATAGGTATATTATCATATAACTGCATCTCTGTATGTATGTACATACATCTCTCTATATTTTTATGTGTAGATATATAAATAAATATCTGTATATATCTGTATATCTATATGATATATAAATACATTATCATATATCTGTATATCTATATGTAAGTACATATATCCATATAACTTTCTGTATAGATATGTAGATATATATCTACATATCTATATATAGCTTCATATGTATATGCTAATATATCTGTGTACATATAGATATGCAGGTATATGTATATCTTTAAATTAGCATATATCTGTATATCTATATGTATATAGATATGTTAGCATATACATATAGATCTATACATATATATTTGTATATCTATATACACATATATATTTGTAGATCTATATGTATAGAGATATATTAGCACATAGATATAGCCAAATACATATAGAGCTATATGTATATGATGATATATCTTATACATATAGACATACAGATATATGCTAATATATGCTAATATAACCCTAAACAATAGAAAGACTGACAGTATGAATCTTTTTACTTACCTGCTTTTATAATCTAAACCATATGGTGCTTGTTGGAATGACATTTATAGTGTGAGAAGAATCTCTTGATCTAAAGCATGCTTTGTAATCCTTGTTCCTCCCGGTACATTTATTAACAATTTCCCTAATCTTTACACGAATTCTGAATGAGGTTTAAATTACCTCATCTGTATCCCTGCTTGATATTATGGCACAACAAATAATAACTATACAAAAGTTATATGCAAACACTGAAGAGACACTGTAATTTGGAAAATAAACTTGTGTATAGGATTTTTCTCAGCATGCACATTCAGTTCTATTTAAAGAAAAAGTCTGTTATAACTTGCATTTCAATTATATTTTACATATTACATACTAAATATTGGTACAGCTTTCAAAATTAAATTGAACTTGAATAAAATATACTAAATGCGGAAAATGTCTTTTTATAAAATTGGAAAATAGATTTTTTGTGAATTGCCTATTGTATCCTTTATTTTTATTATTTGCAGCAGCAAATCTTGTTTGCCCTTTACATGGATGGACCTGGAAACCATCATTCTCAGCAAACTGACACAAATACAGAAAATCAAACACCGCATGTTCTCACTCATAGGCGGGTGTTGAACAATGAGAACACATGGCCACAGGGAGAGGAGCATCACACACTGGGGTCTGTTTGGGGGAAATAGGGGAGGGACAGCGGGGGGTGGGGAGTTGGGGAGAGATAGCATGGGGAGAAATGCCAGATATAGGTGATGGGGAGGAAGGCAGCAAATCACACTGCCATGTGTGTACCTATGCAACAATCTTGCATGTTCTTCACGTGTACCCCAAAACCTAAAATGCAATTAAAAAAAGCCCTTCATATTCCATTAAAATCTCGACATTCAAATGGAAAACATAAGAGAGAATTCAGCATCTTCCAGTGATGCTGAATTCAGCATCTTCCTAACCTTTCCCGTTTCTTCCAAAGGTTGTTACTAGGATTTCTGGTTGCACCAATGCCCATATATAGGTGACCATGCCTTAATTCTCATGGGCAGCAAGGAGAGGGTGTCATGTTTCCCAGTGAGATCAAGGGCTGTTGTATTTGATCTGCTTTTTTGGTGTCTATTTTGTACTTTGCTTTTTATATTTGGCTTTGAACTTTCACTGCGGTGTACTATTTTTAAGAATTTAAGTCAAAATTACAGAGGATTGGGATACTAACACATTGTTGACAATTACGAATGACTACTTACAATTTTAAAAACTGAGTATGTGGGTGTATCATACTCAGTTTTAATGCTGGATTTGTTGTTGTTCTGTGTTCTTGCCTTATTTTGCTCACTGAAGCAGCTGACATATTTAATTACATCAAGCAGCTGTTGCGTAAGGGCAGCAGATGTTTTGCATAATATTTATTTACATTGCCTTAATGTAATTTGAGAGGCCACTATGATTCCATCTTTGTGGCCAATCTCATGTTTCCTTTCTAGATTCTGTGGGCAATGAACTTCTATCTTCATCAGAGCTTGAAGTGACAAAATAAACAAAATAAAATCATTATATATTACTGTATGTTTTATGAGTTATGGACAGCAGTGTATAATTTCTTCTCCACTTAGTGATAACTTATCTACAAAAGCATGAGTATCATAAAATACACAGCACTACAGCACATGTGGCATGTACATTTGAACACAAAATTTGTGTGCTCCTTCAGATTGCTCACAGCTCTTGCCTTCTTTTTCTCTCTTGTTTGACACACCCCTCGTGCCAGAATGTCCACTACTTTCAAATATGAATGGAACACGCTCATCTGGTTGCATGAGAGGTTACCAAAGGGCCAAATGATTCTCCTGGAAGTGTGAGCAAGTTAACTTCCCATGGCATGAACCTTAACCAGTGAGAAACAGGATCTGGGAGGGAGCTGGGCAGAATAATACCACTCCTTGCTTTTACTTCTTGACCACTGTGTGATGCAATGCCTCCTTTTTCAGTCCAAAGAAGATACTATGTTGTGAGCTATGCTATGCAGATTCCCAGGTTGTAAGAACATCAAAGAAGGCTCTGCTCAATAGCCAGGGAGGAGTTGAGGTCTTCAGATCTTCGAACACCCGTGCTCTACAGCGTCCTGCCAACAATCAGTGATACGGAAAGCTGATTTTTGTCCCCAGTTGAGCCTTCAGATGACAGCTGCCCAGTGGAACCCTTGTTGAAATCTATGAGAGACTTCGAACAAGGAATCCAACTAAGGCATACCCTGGTCCCTGAACTGCAGAGACTGTGAGATGATAAATCTGATTATTTTAAGCTGCTATATGTCGCATTTACCAGTTGCAGCTTCAGCCTGCCTCTAGGATTCCTTTCTGCAGACTGCATACAGTAGACTATTTTCTAATGAAGCAATTTTGTCCAAGAGAAAGCCCCTACAACTACGTAGACATCTAGGAATAACTCTGTGCTCCTAAAACTATGCAGCAGTATGAGGGACTGGCCTCTGTCCTCGTGCCTTATCTGTGGTGATGGGACATAGACATTAATAGACACCAATAAGACATTATTTGCCTAAGCATATATCTCTGTGAGTAACATAGCACAAAAAATAACATATGCCATGCTACTTCCTTATCCCTGAGCTTTACTCTAACAAAATAAATTGTATATTTACACTGTGAAGCCCTATTCATTTGTGGGCTCAATTTCTACCACATTCATTGTGATTTTTTTATGTCTTTTCTTGTTTGTGAAACTTCCTTTATTTTATATTAAAGTTTCATTGTATGTGTTGATTTGAAGTCAACATTCTGTGCCATTTATATATTTTTATAACACTACAAAATTCAGACCATCTTAATTATATCTTTGTAATCAATTTTAGTATCTGCTAGGGCCCTTTCTGTTTATTTTTATTCTGTTTTTGGTGGAAGTGTCTTGATTATTAATGGGCATTTTCTATTTCATGTAATTTTTGAAGTTAGGTTATGTTGCATTAAAACCTTTGAGTTTTCCTAAACCTGTAGATAAAGCTGTGAAAATGTTTATGATACTTAATCTGTATACCCAGAAAGACAGGGCATCGATTCAATAATCACTTTCAAATATGACTGTTTTTAACATTACATCAACATTTATTTTTATCATAGAAAAATGCATATTTGTTACGTTTGTTTTTCAGTGCTTACAAAGCATTTGTTTTTACAAAAAACTGTTTCAAATACTTGGTTCCTCATATAAAACATGCAAGGTTTTTTCCTTTTTGGATTTAAACATTGCCACTTTGCTAATGTTGGAAACACTTCTCCTCATAACTCTGTACATCTTCTCAGCACAGATATTGATGGATTTTGTTGTGACTTATTTTTCCAAGGATGTCCAACAGTGAACGAACTTTCAGAATAGAGCAAGTGTCTTCTTCCTGGGAATAAGATAGTTTTTTTTTTTTTTTTTTTTTTTTACTATCCATGACAAAAATAATGAATTCTGTCAAAGTAAGGATGATGTGGGTGTACTACCAGTCCCATTTAAAAACTAGGCTTTTCCTTAGCATGAATTCCTCAGCTGTCACACAAAACCCACTGAAGGAAGAGAATCCACTGGCCCTCTCTGCATTATTCCTGTGAGACTGTGTTCTCATCCGACAGCTCAAAGTCCCATTGCTAGTAGCCTTAATCAAATACTGCATGATACACATGAAACCTACTTAGTTCTGGGTCTTTGACATTTATTCAACAGAAGGTCTAATAATACAGGATGCTCATGAGAAAATGTGCCAAAAACTAGCGTGGTATAGAAATGAGAGCTGAATATTGTAGGGAGAGAATTCTCCAAAGTCTTTCAGACCGTCCTTAATGGTTAAGACATTAGTAGAATTGCACTGCCCTCTCTCTCCCACTGCTTTGACGAGAACATTCAGTATTAAAACGAAGTGACTGTGGTGTGAAGCATAAGTTGAAATTCATTTTTATATAATATTTTGATACATGTCATGATATTTTTTAATTTCTCTTACAACTTTCACCCATGTATTAATTCGTAGTGTAGATTTTTTGAAAAACGTGAAACATACACTTAATAGGTGTCTTTGTGTTGATTTTGAACTGCTTTGCACTTAATTTGTTCTGTAAAGTTTCAATTCTTAAAATGTTAAGGCCCAGACTTGTTTAAGCTTAAATAATCATTCAACATATGCCTAAAAAGAAGGCATTGTTTGCGATTCTTCCTGATAGTATCTCTACATATGTTAGATAAAGTTTATAAATATGACGTCAACTTCTCTTCAGCCTTAGTAAATTCTTTTTACTATTTGATCTATTAATTAGTAGAAATCATGTGGTGAGATTTTTTACAGCGTTGTAGATTTGTTTTTCACATTGCAATCTATCGACTTTGCTGTTTGTTTAATTTTCAAATTATTTATTTATTTATTTATAGAGATGCGGCCTTGCTATATTTCCAAGGCTGGTCTTAAACTCCTGGCCTCAGGAGATGCTGCGACCTGAGCCTCCCAAGTAGCTGGAATTACAGGTCAAGCCACCTTGCCTTGCTTCAGTGTTTGCTGTTAATATAATGAAGTTACACTGGTGAGCTAAACAACTGATCATCAGGAAGTGATCCATAAATTATATTTGTTTAATATTAATGTAGCTCTACCAGCTTCCTTGTTGCAAGTATTTGCATGATTTATTTTTTGTTAGTTTCTAGTAATCATTTTTCTTCATGCTATATTTTTCCCTCTGTCTCTTTTAAGCTGCATGTTACTGGGTTTGAACTTTTTGTTTCGTCCACCTTTTCTTTTAAAAATATTTAGTTCATTTATATTTACGATTATCGAAATGTTTAGGTTTAAATCTACAGCATTATTTTGTTCTTTACGGTTGATTGGTTCCCACTTACCTTTCTTTTTCTGTGCTTTCTTGTCTGATTTGATATTGTGGTTATCAAATTATATCCTTATTGGCTTATTTGATCATTGCATCTGTAATTTTAAAATAATTTTACAGGAAGCTTAAGAAACCTCTTTATGGCTATAATTAATAAAAGTGGTCTTTATTCTATGGTATTTAACTAATTAATTTTAATTAGTTATTAAATATGATTGCTAATTCTCTATTAATACAGAGAGATGCAAAAAGCAGGAAAATAAAGTTACATAAAAACATAGCTTAAATGAGAAAGGGAAAATCAAATAATTTATAGAAGATCAACAAAATAGTCAAAAGTAGAATTCGTTAACATTTAATTCCACCTTTACGCAAAAAAATATTTTATTCCAGGTATTGTTATCCAAAAGTAGAACGGGGTTATTTTTCACAGAGTGAATTCTGCTCAAAAAACTTCTTATCCATTTTAGCTGTGGTAAATGTTCTCAAAGGAAACTTCAGAGATTCATGGAATTTCTCATTCCACTTATCCTCATTGATATCAAGTCTAAACTAGAGCCAGTGAATGTTTGGACTCAGGAAGTAAGCAAATAGTTGGCCTCATGGGACCTAGCTGTACTTAAGATATTTATTAACCACTTTAGAAAAGGAAAGTATAAAACAAATCATAAGTTAATGGAGTTAGTGTTTGGCTGAGAATGTATTTTACACTTTTGAGGCTTTCCTTTCTGATCCACTGTAGATACGTTAATGCTTCTTTAATTTTTGCTCATTGATGTTATAAAATGATCCTTCATAGGGGTGAGAAACTGATTGCTGATATGCGCTCATAATTTTCTTACCCCGAATTCTCTGTGATGATTTTAGCTAAAACATTTAAGAATATGTGTTTTAAAGTAAGCAGAAGTTTAATTTTAGATGTCATGATATGTCTTGGTCTCGATTTATGAGTTCTTGAATGAATGGAAATGGCTTTTATTCACCAAGGAAGAAAGTAAGTTTGGGGGAACTACTGTTAATTATGTCATATAAATTTTTTCAAAATAAGTCAAAAATATATTTCACTTGATTATCAGCATAATCATTTTTATGTTCAATACTCTCCACTTACATTTTTAAAAGATTAAAAATAACCCCACCTTTATTTCTTCTATATTTTTATTTAAATTTATTTTTGTTGATTTTCTCAGTTCCAAAATGATGATTAATGAAAAGACCTTTGCAAAAATTATGACTGTGGGAGAAATCTAACATAGCTAACTCCATCTTGCTTCTAACTTTGCACTCTGTTCTTGCTCATTCCTCCAACTATGGGAGAAAATTCGTTTATAGTTTAACTTTAAAACAAAGATGATAACAGTCTTTTTTTGAAACTAACCTCCTCTTACCTAAGAACTGAAACCACCTTTGTAAAACTAATAAATTAGCCAAAAGCTTAGAATTATGGTTCAGAAGTCAGGTAACCAGAGTTGACAAGATTTCTAACCTCCCTAATTATTCTTTTTTTTTTTTTTTTTTTAAATATGGAACGCTTCAAGAATTTGCATGTCATCCTTGTGCAGGGGCCATGCTAATCTTCTCTGTATCGTTCCAATTTTAGTATATGTGCTGCCGAAGCGAGCACCTCCCTAATTATTCTTATAGATAACATCACTCGTGTAAAACCTGGGATTGGTGTTGTGGGTATCTCTCAGACCTGGCATTCTGATGGACTACCTGATGCTACCCAGACTGGTAGTGCACACCAAGAAACTGACTCAAGGCTGGGGCGTGGTGACTGACATCTGTAATCCAAAAACCTTGGGAGACTGGAGGGACATCACTATGCCCAGGTATTCAAGGTTACTGCGAGCTATAATCATGCCATAGCACTCCAACTTGAGCCACGTAGTGAGACCTTGTCTCAATTTCAAAAATTAAAAAGAAAATGAAAGAAAACTCAATCAACTGGTCTCGTGACTCCTACCCAGGAAATGACTCAGGCCAAGAGGACCATGTCAATTACCTATGATTTCATTCCTGACCCAACCAATCACCAATCCCCTTTGCCTACTCTCCTGCTTGCCAAACTGTCCTTAAAAAACTGCAGCTTGTGAATCCTCGGGGAGGTGTATTTGAGAAATAATCCATCCTTTCACTTGGCTGGCCCTTTGATTTTAAGCTTGTTTGCTGGTTTGTTTTTGCTTTTGTTTTGTTTTGGCTGGAATACCTGCTGTTCTCAAAGCATTTGCTTTCCTAGGCAGGAGGCAAGAAGAACTTGTCGGGCTGTAACAAATTTGGCTACTCATTTTGAATAGCCTTTGCAGGCACTTGCCCTCACTGGTATGGCAGATCTAGAGGTGAGCCCAGGTGGTTAGACTGCAGGCCACTTCTGGTGCCATCTTGGCCAATGGAGCACAGTCAACCCGCAGTGCTTAGACCTACTTCGCAGCAGAGAAATTTTTGAGAGGATTTGAAGAAATCTGGTAAATATTCTAAGCGCAACCAACAGCCATATCTTACTCTCAGTTGGTTAGTCTCTTTGGAGGTCTTGTGGGTCTTTGTGAGTCTTTCTAGGCTCTCACTAAATAGTAGGAAGGGTCTTAGTTTGAGGAGACTTCTTCTCAATTAGAGAATAGAATGCCTGCTTAGAAGAATAGTCTTAGAAATTTTTAATTTGCAATTTTGATTTGGAAGGTCTTTTATTTTTCCCTTGTTGTGCATAGTGGTATGTGTGGAGAGAATGCCCTGAAGGAATTGCTGGTAGAAATCCAGTAGCCAAAACTCAGGAAACTCTCCTTGTTTGTCTAATCAGTCACATTCGAGGAGCACTGAAGGACTTGTTAGCAGAAGCCCAGCAGGACTAACTCAGGATGACCATTCGCTCTTCCATCTTGCCCAGAGACCACCCACTGACACTCCTGGTTGGAGGTCATCGTTCTCCACCTTGAAGGGAACTAAGGTAACAGGGGCAACCAGTGGCAAGTTTGAACCTAGTCAGGTTGGTATTTGGTTGCTGAGCAGGGTGACTAGTGTCTGGGTTTGTAATGTTTATCTCGCTTAGGCCAGAATGAGAAATGTTAGTAATTAAGTTCTCCCAGGGGTCCCATTGGGTAGCATCTGGCAAAACTTGGAGGCTTTTGCCCAGGGTCCCATGAAATGGAAAATGTGTTTTATAACATGGCTTGGCTTCCACAGCTGTGGTGCGGTGAACAGGATCACCGGGGCTACTCTGCTCTCCTGGGGGCAAGGAGCCTGAGAAGTTGGCAAAAGGATAAGAATTTCTCACCAGTCAGGCTCCTGGTCTCTCCCTCTGTGCTCTCTGGTGGAGCTGACAAAAGTCACCATTTGTCCCCTTGGCAAGAATTTTGATTAATGGGGAAAAAAAAGAATTTGTGTGATCAGTCTTGTACTGTACATTTTAGAATTCTTCTATTCTAAACAATCGGTGACAAAATCATTTCTTTTTTTAAATAAGACACATTATAATGCTATGGCTAGTCAGGAGAATTCTCTTGAGCAGTTAAAATCCTTTACAAACTCAAAAGGTCCTGCTCTAGATTCCTGCTAGAAAAAGCAGTGGCAAATGCCCCATGCTTTCACCGTGGTTGCCTGGGTTCAATTTTTGGCTTAGGGAATGAGTCCTTTCTAGTTTGATATTTGTGTGACTTTTGCCATTTATTGATTTTTTTTTCCTCCATAGACAGTTCTGTTTTCCTGTTTTCAATCTTCTTTTCTCTGAGCTGTCTTTGGGGTGATTCTGAAATAGTTTTTCATTGTCTGAGACAATGTTTCCAGTTCTTGTCCCACCTCCACGTGATTAAGGAGCGCCTACACAAAGGAGAGGTTAGAGTGAACTGTTAATGAGCTAAAGAAGAAAACTCTCTGCCGGCAGAGGAGGTCCTGAATGGGCGTACTCTCTGTGAGACTGGGGTCCAGGGTTTTTATGGATTAGTAAGGGAAAGAAATGTGCTTAGTCTGAAGGCTGTCTTGACCAATGCAAGACTCAGCTTGACCTGGGACCCTGACCGAGAGGAATCAGGAGCTGAAATGATGATTCATTGATGCTGCTTAGCTTGGTCCAGGACCTATCAGAAGCTGAAGTGAAAGACTGGCCGAGGACCTTGGCCCGGGACCAACCAGGGGCTGAGGTGATGATTCATAGAAGCTGGACTTGCAGTCTTCCTAAAGGAGAGCAGAGCGCCCAGCAAATCCACCAGAACCCACTGTGCCCATGTCCACAAAAGGAGAAGAAATTTTTCCTGGGAGCCTACTGACTATACAAGGACAAAGGCATTTCTTTGACAGACTTTGTTCCCTTATCTGACTGAGCTGGAGGTTTGTGCAAGTTTTTATCCAAATGGGCTGGAGGTTTTTCTATCTGTGCAGCTGTGTGTATGTCTCCAGGCACAACATCCTGTGTATTTCCTGACAGGTGCCTGCAGCTTGCGTTTTTTTCCCAGGCTTCTTTCTATGTTATGTGGAGATGAGGCACTGACCCATGGGCTGGGGGTCTCTAGGACCCTTCCTTTGTTATCTACCTAAGGCGAGCTAACTAACTCCTTTTAATTCTATACCTTGTAAAACTCCTTGCAGCCTTTTTGGACTCACTCGCTGTGTTCATGATTAAGTCCTGACCTTGGTTAAGACTTATCGGTTCCAAATAAAAGGTTACCGTTGGTAAAGAAGTTCAAAGGCTAAGAACATCAGATGTTTATCCTGGCTAAAGTCTGGTAATAAAAGATTTGAAATGATTTTTCTTGGAGTTCTACAGTCAAAAATCAACTTAATTAAAATGGACAGAGGTTTCAAGTCCTCCCTTCTCTTCCTGTAAAAACTCAGTCAATTGAATTCTGTCTGTTTTCCTGTTTACTTCTATCTGGTCCTCACATGAAAGGACTTAAGATAATTTCTAACAGCCTGGGACTTCTCGGGAAAAACAGAAAAAGTGCCATTTGGAGGAACCTCTGTTTTTGTTACAGAAACCCAAGAGTTATAGACTTTTACATTATGTTGTCTCATCTTTTTGGCTTTTGAGGGTACCAGTAATTATTTCGAATTGTGAGAAAAATTTTAACAGATGTTTGTAGTAGCTAGGTTAAAGATATTCCTTTAGAGATAGCTAATGGCATTTGCCTCAAGCAAAGTGTACTCTTAAGCACTTAGAAGCTATAGAAAAATCCTGACTCTCCACTGAAGGATAAGATTCCCATGGGAGATGGGCTAATTACAGAGTGGGTCGCCTGGCATTGGGTTGCTGATATGGTTTGACTGTGTCCCCACTCAAATCTCATTTTGAATTGTAACTCCCACAATCTCCACGTTTCGGGAGGAACCTGGTAGGAGGTGACTAAATTACAGGGCAGGGGTGGGGTGGTCTTTTCTGTGCTGATCTCTTGATAATAAATGTCTCATGAGATCTGATGATTTTAAAAATGAGAGTTTCCCTGCACAACTTCTCTCTGCACCTGCCGCCATCCATATAAGATGTGACTTGCTCCTCCTTGCCTTCCATTATGATTGTGAGGCCTCCCCAGCCTTGTTGAACTGTAAGTCCATTAAACCTCTTAATTTTGTAAATTGCCTAGTCTCTAGTATGTCTTTATCAACTGCATGAAAATGGACTAATACAGCCCATCAGCCTCAGGGAAATGTCCTTACAGTGAAGTGCCCTATAAAAAATATTGCACTGTCTCATCCCACAGTGTTTGTGTATTTTTGGAAACCCAGGATTTGGTGCAAAAATGGGATCCTTGATTTGGGGAGATGTGTTCTACCTTCTTAGCTATGCTTGCTTCTCACATATTTAAATATTAGGTGCTAAAAGCTGTGTGCTTTATTGGCCCTGTTTCTGCCTGTTTTTCCTAAAGGCTCCAACCTGAAGCCTGAATTTAATTAAAACACAAGTTAAAAAGCCAAAATGCAACTCTCTGGTGTTAGCTGGCTACTTTAAAACTGTTTTGTAAAACAAATTTACATCTTTAAGAAAATCTCTAATTGTAAGAGTGCCTGCGTGCATACATTAGAAACTCTGATGCTAGTATTTATGTCTAATGTCTTAACTCTGTGCTTTTAGAATATGAATTTTATATCTCATTTCATCTAAGAGTTGTCCCTTTAGAAATGCAAATTTAGAGCTGCCTAGCTGACAATTGTTTACAGAAGTGAACAAGTAATCAAGTTATAATGTAAAATGAGAATGAAAAACTTTATAAACTGCCAAAATAAGGATTCTTATAAATGAAGTATCATATGACTATAAGATCTGCTTCTGTGTGTCTGCTGTGTCCATATGTTTATATGTGTCAAGTGTATGTGACATTTCACTACCAAAATATATGAAAGAACTTTAATTGGCTTAAAGAAAGAAAAGTGCTTAAACTAAATATTTATCAAA
Organism: Alouatta palliata; assembly: GCA_004027835.1. Lineage (NCBI taxonomy): Eukaryota > Metazoa > Chordata > Mammalia > Primates > Atelidae > Alouatta > Alouatta palliata. Next base: position 40,150 of record PVKV010010488.1, on the reverse strand, counting down.
AAAAAAAAAACTAACTTAAATGTCTTTAGTTCATGTGATCTTTGCAATCTTCAGTAAATATAAAAAAACATAGTTTTAAAATTATTGTTGAAATAAAATTGCAGCTTTCAGAACTTAGTCATTTGGTCTGAATTAGGCAGGTCAGACACTGTCTTTGCTACATGTTTTAAGGGCATAAACTGCTTCCGTAACATTTTTGACAATAGTTTAACTTGTGTGTTTTAGAGCTATTAGATTCTGTGTAAGGCCTGGGGACACGTGGAGCCATGCCGCTGGCAATGCTGGGAAGAATAAAACATTGTCTGCAGTTCTGTCTTGAACTCTGCACCTGGTACATAATTAAAATTACCTACCTCCTAGGTATTTTACTAAAAATAAGAGTTACTAAAAGTTACCATTCATACAAAGCATATTAAAAGTATGATCCTATTTGGTGATATCAAAGGTTTTAAACTTTTGATATTTGGCAAGCTTTTTAAAAATCAAATTTTCTTTTGGAAGATTTATAAGAAAGAATGTTTTCTGGTTTTCATAAGAGAAAGTAATTCTATTTTAGAGGCTTTTAAGAATTAAAAGCACAATAATTGTTTTTCCTTGATCATTTTCTTTTTTTTTTAACTGTATTTTTTTTTTTTTTTACTGTACTGTACATGTGCAGATCATGCAGGATTGTTGCACAGGTACATACATATCAAGGTGGTTTGCTACCCCCATCCCCCAGTCACCTATATCTGGCATTTATCCCCATGTTATCTCTTCCCAACCTCCACACTCCCCCATCCCTGTCCTAGCCCTCACAACAGACCCCAGTGTGTGATGCTCCCCTCCCTGTGTCCATGGGTTCTAATTGTTCAACACCCACCTATGAGTGAAAATATGCAGTGCTTGATTTTCTGTTCTAGCGTCAGTTTGCTGAGAATGATGGTTTCCAGTTTCATCTATGTCCCTACAAAGGACATGAACTCATTGTTTTTTATGGCTGCATAGTATTCCATGGTGTATATGTGCCCATTTTCTTTGCCCAGTCTATTGTCAATGGACATTTGGGTTGGTTCCAGGTCTTTGTTATTGTAAACAGTGCTGCAATGAACATACGAGTGCATGTGTCTTTATAATAGAACAATTTAAAATTCTTTGGGTATATACCAAGTAATGGGATTGCTGGGTCAAATGGAATTTCTATTTCTAGATCCTTGAGCAATAGCCACGCTGTCTGCCACAACGGTTGAACTAATTTACACTCCCACTAACAGTGTAAAAGTGTTCCTATTTCTCCACATCCTCTCCAGCATCTGTTGTCTCCAGACTTTTTAATGATTGCCATTCTAACTGGCATGAGATGATATCTCAGTGTGGTTTTGATTTGCGTTTCTCTAATGACCGGTGATGATGAGCATTTTTCATATGTTTGTTGGCCTCATATTTGTCTTCTTTTGAAAAGTCTGTTCATGTCCTTCACCCACTTTTGAATGGGTTTGTTTTGTTATTGTAAATCTGTTTTAGTTCTTTGTAGATTCTGAATATCAGAACTTTTCCCATTATGTTGGTTGCTAGTTTACTCTAATGATTGTTTCTTTTGCTGTACAGAAGCTCTGGAGTTTAATTAAATCTCATTTGTCTATTTTGTTCCCAATGCTTTTGGTGTTTTAGTTATGAAGTTCTTGCCTATGCCTATGTCCTGAATGATTTTGCCTAGATTTTCTTCTAGGGTTTTTATGGGGTTAGGTCTTATGTTTAAGTCTTTAATCCATCTGGAGTTAATTTTAGTGTAAGGTGTCAGGAAGGGGTCCAGTTTCTGCTTTCTGCACATGGCTAGCCAGTTTTCCCAACACCATTTATTAAACAGGGAATCCTTTCCCCATTGCTTGTTTTTCTCAGATTTGTCAAAGATCAGATGGTTGCAGATGTGTGGCATTCCCTTGGGGCTCTATTCTATTCCATTGGTCTGTAACTCTGTTTTGGTATCAGTGCCATGCTATTTTGATTACTGTAGCCTTGTAGAATAGTTCTTTTCAGAAAGCAGTTTATCATCAGTGATAAGAATTAAATTAGAGGAAGATAGGACAAAACTGAAGCTTTAAGCAAGTTACAGAAGGTTTGTAGATTGATTTGGTAAAAGAAACTCTGAGTGTGAGAAAGTTTGCTAAAATTTAAAGAGTATTATTTAGTTTTTCTATAAATTAAACATTAAAACAAAAAGCATACTGATGAAGAGTCAGAATCTAGGCCTGTATGACAGAATAATAGGGATCTTTTGGAGAACTGATCTGCTTTTTAATTTAAAAAATATATAAAAATATGTAAAAGAAGGGAGAGAAGAGAGACAGAGGCAGTTGGCCTCCTTATGCTATCTTTATTTTGTCTTGTCTTTGTTGTGGAAAGCTGAGTCTCCTATCAAAGGATAAAGTTTATTTGCCTTTAAAAACAAATCTTGAGTTACCACTTTGGCCAAATAAATGAACTATGATTCTATTTGTTTATATCAAATGCTTTAAATTTTTGATATTTGATATTTGACAAACTTTTTAAAATCAAAATTTCGAGTTCTAAATTTCAATTAAGTATTTTGAATTAATTAACTTTTTTTGGATGTTAGGTCCCCTGACATCCAGAAGAGATAGGATTAGCTTATTTGGTATGTTAAATTTTACAGGAAGCATTGTCATATATCAACTAGTTCTTAAGTTATTTTCGGTTATATTTATATAAATGTGTTATTAGTATGTGTTCCAAAGTTATATAAGATTTCTATATTTCTGATGTCTTAGTATACATTATCAGTTATAGTTATTATTATGTTAAATTTTTATGTGCCACAGAGATAACCAGTTTCCTTGTGAATTGTGTCTTTGGCTATGGCTGTCTTAAGACTTTTGTCATTCATAGCAATTGTTTTACCTTGATCCCTTTCAAAAAGCAGTTCATCATCAGCTATAAGGATCTGACAGGTGGTCTTAAATGCAGATTTCTAATAATTTTGGATATTGTACCGCTGGAATAGAGGGAAACGCTTCCAGGACTCTCATGGAGAGCTGATGTGTTCATGAGGAATTCTGGCCCAATATCGAACAGAACAAAACTTAATCTTATAGACATAGCTAATAGAAAACCAAAATAATCTTTTTGTGATTTTGTTTGAAATATTACTGATTCTTTTGTTTTGTTTTTCAGTCAATAAAACTTTATTCTTTTGAGTCACTTGCAGCTTTTAACAGTTTAAATAAGTATAATCTTGTGAGCAAAATTTAAAGCGTATTTATTTCTTTCTACCTGATTTTTTCTGATTTTGAAAACTATTAGTATTCTTAACTGATAGCAATATAATTCTTTGCATAAATTTAGTAAGAATATGTTTTTCTTTGTAACAGAACACAATTGGAGATACCTGTTGGATACCAAGGCTTTCACTGGAACGACACACTCAGATATAAACAGACTGCTTTGAGGAATTGAGATTGACTTTTATATAGTCAATAACAGCATCTTGGAGAAAAGGAGTCTTATATCTTCTCTATGCAACTTCTTTACAAGCCTCCTGAAGTAATAAGTAAAGAGTGTCACTTTTTGACAGGCCTAGAAACCCCAAGTTATCTTGGGACATAGAGAAGAGAGGTAACTCTCCCAATTCACGTAGGTATTGCAGACACAGTTAAACCCTTTGCTGACCTCAAAGCTTTCAAAAGGTCTAATCTGAGATTCCTTATGAAAAAAGTTTCAGCAAAGCCGATTTAAAAAAGAGCCTATGTGACAAATAATTATTCTTGAGGCATTTTGTGTAAATAATCAGGTCGCGAATAATAAGACCAAAACTTATTTTGCTAGTAAATTGGTTTTACTATGATTTGTCTTTAAGGGCTCTGGAGGGAGGAAAAAACATATTTCAGAAGAAAACTATTGTTCACTTGTTATTAGATTCCAATTTTGTTCATTGTTTTGAGTTTTTATTATTTTCTACAATTTGGACTGAATCCTGAATTATTCCCTGGCTATAAGTGTCCAAGATAATGTTTTCAAAATTTTCTTCCACTATTCTGATTTGGACTCAATTAAATTGCTATTACATTTTTCTTGAGGCCTTGCAAATATAGGTGAGAGAAACCTGTTAGATTGCCACTGCTTTCTTCCTCTTTAACTAAAGATATTTTAATTTTAACATCTGATACTTCAACTGACAACCCTCTAGAATCTAAAGAAACTGGGATATAGATTGTTCTTAACATTAACCTTTGTTAATTTCTTCTGTTCCTATAGAAATAATCTCTTATTAAAATCTTTTTTTTCTGCGTCATGTAAAAAGGTATGGTCCATTTGCATTGATACTTCCTGGAATGGTACATAGATGTTTACTGAGCTCATTTTGTCTTAGGACTAGAAATAGACTAAAAAAGATGTGGGATGATGTATTTAAACCAGCTCTTTTCTGTTTATCCCAATTTGCATTTCTAACAATCTCTAACACAAATCTCTCTCTCTCTAGGACCCTATATCTGATTGATTCTCAGAGTTGTTCCCCTGGAACCTTCAATGCTTCGGATCAGTTCTCCAAAGACTTATGAAACGAGGACTTACATTCCTTTTGCTAGGGCTCGTTAGTTTGCTGCTCACTTACTTGCTGTGCTAAAATTGTGAATGAGAGTACTAACATCTCTGTAAGGCAAACCTTGGGTCCCCAATCAGACACCCATGAATACATATAGACAACTTCAAAATGCTTTCATTCCTCTTATCTAAAAGCCAAACAATACCCTAAATATGCCTCTCCTCAGCAGGAAGTAGTGGCTGTTGACCTTTTCCCATCACTGTAGCTTGCAACTAGGGAATTCAGCATGCTCAAGCAAGCTAAAGAGGGGATTGAATGTGCCTTTGCAAAAATTATGATAATGAGATAAATCTGACACATCTAAGTTCCTCTTGCTTCTCACCTCACATACTGTCCTTGTTCATTCCTGTAACAATTGGAGGAATTTATTTTATCGTTTAACATTAAAACAAACATGATAACAGTCCTTTTCTGAAACTAACCCTCTTCTAGCTCAGAGATTAAAATCTCCTTTGTAAAACTAACAAATTAGCCACAAGGTTAGACTTATGGCACACGAATTTTTCCCAAAATATTAGATATCTTTACGTTAAAGGTCGTAACATTCCGCTATTTGAAATAATGGGAATAGGTTGGGCATGGTGGCTCACACCTGTAATCCCTGCACTTTGGGAGGCCAAGGCAGGTGGATAACGAGGTCAGGAGTTCGAGACCAGCCTGAGAAAGATGGTAAAATCCCATCTCTACTAAAAATACAAAAATTAGCCGGGTGGAGTAATGCCAGCTACTCCAGAGAATGAGACAGGAGAATCCCTTGAACCCAGGAGGTGGAGGTTGCAGTGAGCCGAGATCGTACCACTGCACTCTAGCCTGGGAGACAGAGCAAGACTCCATCTCATAAAAAAAAAAAGGAAGAAAAAAGAAATTATAGTAATAATAAAAAGGTAATCATACCCATAAAAGAGAGAAATTGGAGAATGGTGACCATTCATGGTAATTTTTTCAACTTTATAGCATTTTTGTCATTGTCACATATTTATTAGCCTGTTAACTTTTAATTGGTTAGGGATTATGATATATGTGATGTTACTCTTACATCAAGTATATTACTAAGTCAAGATCATACAAATTACACCGAATATATACCATTCAGATGTAATACTAAAATTTAGCTTACTGTGCTTTAATGAATGTCTGAGGAAATGTATGTCCACTTAATGTGTATTAGAAAAAAAGAGACATTATATAAAAGATGAAATAGAATAGCATAACTGAAGCACCAAATTTATTATCACTAACATGTAAACAATAACACGTCTAAAGGAATTAAAGATATTTCCCCCAAATATATTTCTTTGACATATTTTGAGATGGCTGCTCAGAGAACCTATAAATACCCTGCAAAATTATCTTTTTTGGGGATAATTTGCATCTATAAAGAATCTGTAGTGATGCTACCATGATTTCCCTCAGCCCTTCCCTTGACTGGATCTAAGAAAGACTGACTGAGAATCTGACATCATTAAAGGTCCTAAAAGAAACATTTACCATCTGCTCTCTTTGTTGGTTATTACCTGTGAAATTTCATCTACATAACAAATCCATGTTCGCTAGCCAGGCCTCCTCTTCTCCCCATCTCATTAGCTGTTTAGCCACCATCCAAAGTCCTCATTTTTTGTGTAAACTCAAGACGGTATGTAAACTTCTGAGCAACATTGTAGAATTGGGGTAATCACTCTGTGATTCCTCCACGTGAAAATTAATACATTTTTGTGCCCTTTCTCTAATTAGTCTGCCTTTTATGATCTGACTTTTTAGTGAACCTTAGGAAGAATGGAGGAAGCTTTCCCTTAGCCCCGGCACATCATTAGATTAGACTTATTTTAAAACATTAAGCTAGCATTGTACACAATTAGATTTTTTTCAAAAACTGGTTCCATTTCTTACACATACAAATTAATTGGAAAACAAAATCCGCTAACACTTATATATTGTCTTGGCCATTATCAAAACTCCTGCTAAAAGAAGTAGAATTGCTATAAAAGAAGAATATAGTGATGCACTAGGGTTTTGATATTAGGGATGAGTAAGGAAGGGGTGTATTGATTGACCTTTAGTGCATTAATTTATCTTCTTATTGAGAGTTGCTGAATCAATCTTTTTGACTCCTCATTTCTTTACCATTAAAAATCTATTAACTTTGAATCCTATTTCTAATAGTGCTTTCCAAAAAGGAGGGAATGTTATCACTTTTTATCATTCTTCAGTAATCATTGCAACGTTTTCCACTCTTGCTCTTCTTATGTTCTATCTATGTCTCTCGCTTTCTCTTTTTCTCTGATTTGAAACACGTGAAACAAAAGTAGTGTGACATTTTGCTATGGTAAATAACTTCTCAATTGCAAATGCAAATATCTATATATAATTTATTTACTGTCTATATTATATCTGTGCAAGCTCACAAGGTATTCTAGAAAACAGAAAGACTCTGAAAGGTTCATGAAGTCAATTTTGGATGTGTAGGTTAAGGGTTCTCAAACTTTGAATACACAAGAATCATCTAGAGGAGTAATCTAAACACAGATTGCTCAGCAGTTACTGACTAAAAATGTCGGGAGTGAGGTCAAAGAATTTGCTTTCTGAAACATTTCCTGTTGTGCCAATGCCGCTAGTCTGGGGAGAATTTCAGAACTACTGTGTTAGAGAGAACAGCACTGTCTCTTAGCTCTAACTACATAATAACCTAGGAAATACAACTGATCACAGATGGAGATATTACTGGCCCAGTTCAGTGATGCACCAATAAGGGTTTCAAGACTGATTTTCTGTTTTTCTTTTTTGAGACAGAGTCTTGCTCTGTCGCCAGGCTGGCATGCAGTGACATGATCTCGGCTCACTGTGACTTCCGCCTCCTGGGTTCAAGCGATTCTCCTACCTCAGCCTCCCGAGTAGCTGGGTCTACAGGCGTGCACCAGCACGCCCAGCTAATTTTTGTATTTTTAGTGGGGACAGGGTTTCACCATATTGGTCAGGCTGGTCTCAAACTCCTCACCTCGTGATCCACCCACCTCAGCTTCCCAAAGGGCTGGGATTACACGTGTGAGCCACCGTGCCCGACCCCATTTTTATTTTTATGTGAGATAAAACGTAAGTAAATAGTGATCCATTTATTGTCTCTCAGCTCTAAATCCATCTTTGTTTGCTGTTTTTCTGATACAGCGGCAGGACTTCTAAATCTCCCAGTGTTCCTTCCCTCAGTGCAGGAACCGTGGATTCTTACGCAGGAAGCCCAGCAGCATTACTCCTGTGACCTCCAGAGGCTGTTCCAGTAGCATTTTCTGGCTTCCCCATTTACCTGGCAGCTGCTTCCGATGCCGTTCCAACCACAGTCTTAGGGAGCTCTTTCTCAATCACCAAGCAGTCCTATTGAGTCTCTTCTCTGGACTAGCTTGCCCAAAGTCTCTGGCAAGGTCTAGGCCACTGGCAGGCTTTGTGTTCTAGCCACAGCTGTTTTTCACTGAAGATTGAATTTCAGCCTGGCCAGTTGGAAGTGGGTGTCTTCTAGTTAGTACGAGTTTTGTCCGTGTTCTTCAGCCTAGAATATGATTTGCTGTATTTCACTTGTTTCTTCTGGTCCAATCAGAATTTTATTTTACTAGTCTTAGTAGATAACCATCTTTTGTTTGTGAACAATTCATACACAATATTATTAAATTTCCATCTTCAATTAACTAGAGCTGTTTATATTTCCTGAAATGTACTGATACATTAAGTAAAAACCTGGTTTTTAATTAAAAAATACTTATTCTTGTTTCACCAGTGAACCTCCTTGCTAAAGGTCTTCTGAGAGTATAATAAGAAAAAATAGACTAAGCACAGGTTAGGAAATGCTTATTTTTAAATAATAGTTTAGAAAGCAAACAGAAAAACAGCTTCAAAATTTGTTGATGTTTGAGTAAAGTTTTTGACTACTTGGAGGTCTTGCATGAGATACCTGAAAATTTTACCTACTTTTGATGTGGCAGATAAGATATTAGCTCTCTTTTCCAACTCAATCCTTTTGTAGTCAACTTCGTGCCAAGCTTCTGCTAACCACATTTCTTATGAGCAGGATCCTGTGTCACTCCACCACCACAGGGTGCTCCAGAGAGATTCTAAAGCTGTGGGAAAAAATGAACTTGGTCTTTTCCTGTTTTGTTCCTCTGTGCATCTGATCTGATTCCTACCTTCTTCTTTCCTTTGAGCATCACACGCATCTTCATCCTAGCAGCACCATTTCCTTCTCATATATTTTCACCCCATCACCTGCTGCTCACCACCCCCGTCACACTCAGAGACAGCGGCTTGCTCAGTGGAGGTCTAGATCCCAGCCCGAGGACATTAAAACATCAGAGACAGACACAAACAGCGAAGCAGCATCTCCTCCGAGCCTTGAGTTTCAGCCCTGTGGGGCCCCTTTGTCCCACACTGAATTTTAACAGGAGTGTCCGCTTTCATTCGTTCTACAAAGCCTAGGGGTAGTGACTGTCTTCTTGCAGTATTTTTTTCTTTCTATAACTTAGCGATTTATTTACTGTCTCTTAAATTAGCTGGTTAACAACACTATATTAGATTAGAAATTTCTCACATTGAAATTTTTTTCCTTTTCAAAGAATTGTTCTGGTTTCTCTCTTATGAATGAACTTTTTTTTTGAACGGGAGTCTCACTCTGTCGCCCAGGCTGGAGTGCAATGGTGCAGTCTCGGATCACTGCAACGTCCACTTCCCAGGTTCAAGCAATTCTCCTGCCTCAGCCTCCTGAGTAGCTAGGATTATTGGCACCCACCATCAGCTGGGAGTGGTGGCTCATACCTGTAATCCCAGCACTTTCGGAGGCCAGGGCCGGTGGATCACTTGAAGTCAGGAGTTTGCCACCAGCCTGACTAACATGGTGAAACCTTGTCTCTACTAAAAGTGAATGAACTTTTTTTGTGGGTTTTGTACTCTGGCACTTTGATGGGCAGGAGTGTTATAGCTTTTTTACTCCTGCTACCTGCAGCTCAGTGAGCAGGAGCATTACAGCTCTTTTGTTTCTGCTATTTGATGAATTCTGGTTTCTTGTCCCCTGACCAAGAGGAATAAGCTATGTAGATCCACCGGAAAGACATAAGGGAGAACAGACTTTATTGTGCAAAAGAAAAGCTCTTGACAGTGAAAAGGGCCCTGATAGTGAGTAGCCATCTGTGAGGCTAAGTCAGGTGTTTCTATGGGCTTAGAATGGAGGAGTATGTGCTAATTTGTTTATGGGGAGGCTTGGAAAAAGCACCATTTGATTGGCTAAAAGGTGTCATTCAGAAATAGCCAATTGAGGAAGAGTGGGTAAAAGGGGTATGGAATTTTTCACTCTGGTTCGTGAATTCTGTCCAGAGCTGGTAACTCAATTTTCAGGCTTTAGGCTGTCCTTGGCTTGAAGGTTTGAGTTTCATTGGGGACCCATAACTGCCCGCCTAGGAATTTGTCTGTTTTCTGTCACTATCACTTTGACAATGACAGAAATTGGTACTAGGAGTCATCCCAAGAAACAGAATCTGAAATATAAAGAGTTGAGTTTGATTTGCTTTTGTCCTCCTGTTTGAACATAAAGCTAATGCCCTTAAATATTGGAAATGGAATATTAGTAATCTATGACATGCACTAGTTTCATGATTAATTCAGCATCTCTCTTTATCTACGTGTAAATCATACAGGTTTTTCAGAATAACTGTAGATTAGTGTAGATTTAGGTAGAGGCCCTAGTTCCAGATGTAATTCCCTGGTAACTGATATTCAGCTATCTACCTGGCAAACACTTTTTCTTCATGTAGTTTCACAGGAACCACTGTCGGGAATGGCACGTCTGCCGGGGAGCTCTCTCGGCCAGCGAAAGGGTCCCAATACCTGGAAGAGAGAGTGCGCGGAAAAACAAAGTACACAGACAGTGAGGTCTGGAGGTCTGAATAGACAATACCCATACAGCAATGCCTAAACAGCAATTTTATTTGTGCAAAGGGTCCCAATATATACTGTCAGCTTTCAGTAGCTGACGTCAACCCACATTGTTAATTCTATACAATAAAGAGGAACAAAAAGGGAAGTACATAGCTAGGGGCCATAAAAGTAAGGAGGGTCAATCAAGCAGGCGATTTTTCTTTATCTATTGTGTAGGGATTCACATTTGAGAAGGTAACATTCTTTAAGATCAGGCAAAACTCATAGATCTTAAAGGTAACAATCTCCAAGAGACATGTGAGTAGTTACAGGGCTTAGATAATGTTTAGTAAACAGAGTCGTAAAACTAGCCCAAAACAGGTACCAAGATAAAACACAGTGTCTTAGTAAAACCACACAGCCATCACCGAGCCACTGTGTCAATGTCAGGGAGTCTGAGATAACTTCTACAAAATCATCCATCTTTTAGTTCCTGCTTTCCCTTAGCTCGACTGCCTCCAGGAGGGGGAGCTATGTCTGGGCTCAAGCTCACAGTATGGCGGAGGCACTGTCAGGGGGCCTCTATGCTGGAGCGTTCCCCATAAACCACCATTACCTGGCACAGTCATAAGAATGCTTTCACAGTTTTGCCTCAGAGGTGCATCATTCCTCCTACTCCCTGTCATGTGATAATTTGGAAAACTCTTGAAATTATCCTACAGAATTACACTGGATCATTTTTTATTGATGGTAAATGTCAACTACAACAAATGAGCACAAAGTGTAAGAGCTGTCAGTGCCATTGAATGTTGGATGCCATACTAGCTCTCCTACATTGGGAGATTAACCCAGTATTTTTTCGGGGTCTACAAACCCGGTAATATTTCTAGGAGTCTAATTATCTCTCTCTATAATTGGAGTGTTCCCCTCTCCAGTGAAAGATGAATCACTATATCTTGAACTACCCAAGAGTCCTAAAGAATTAGTGCCTGATGAGTCATTATTTATTTCGGAAGCAACATATAACACAGTAAATGTACTAATTAAACCATCATATCATCAAATAACTCATAAGGCTGCCAATTTTGAATAGGGATTAGAGAAAGAAAAATAATTGTCAACTAATATAAGATGTTATTTATTTAGTCATGTTATTCTGCCTAATAATGCTTTCAATCATAGGATTAATTTCATGTCAGAAAACGTGCAGCAGTGGGCTCCCATCTGTGGGATTTGCTTACCATTACGCTTTCACTGGGAAGGCAGTGGAACTAACAGACCCATAGAATGTCCCACTGAAGACCTAATTATGGCACTGGTTGGTAAAAAGACCTTGAGAACATAGGATTCAATCTTCCAGAATTCAGTATATTCTTGAAACAGCAGTCAGTATATGACACTGTATCTTTTACAGCCAGAAACATAGAAGTATTAGAAAAAAGGTATGTAAATAAAATGGCTTCTTTCACCATTAAACGTAACAATAAAATAATAGAAATTTACATCCACAACTTTCAGTTCTGCTGGTTTAGGTACCTTAGGTTCCTAGAGAAGATTTTATGAAAGGAAAACATCTTGGGCCCCCAAAACCACCAAGCTAAAATTCAACCTGGGAACTGCTTATGACAAACCTGTCTCCCATTCTATTCAAAGTTATCCCTCTGCTTACTGACTAAAAACATGTCTAATTGCCTCCTTTGGAAAGGCTAATCAGAAACGCAAAAGGATGCAACCATTTGTCTCTCACTTATCTGTGATCTGGAAACTTCCTCCCCACTTGAGTCTTTCTGCCTTTGCTTTGAGTCGTCTGGCCTTTCCAGATCAAACCAATGTACTTATTACATATATTGACTGATGTCTCATATCACTCTAAACTGTATAAAACCAAGCTGTTCCTGAATACCTTGGACACATATCATCAGGACTTTCTGAGACTGTGTCATGGGTGAGTATTCTCAACCTTGGCAAAATAAACTTCATAAATTAACTGAGATCTGTCTCAAATTTTCGGAGTTCACAGTTTCCACTAGGGACAAATAGTTTCATTGAATTTTAAGTTGGGATTTCCTCCTAGCCACTGGGACATCTCACACCCCAGAACAAATAAGGAAAGGATTATGTTATTTAATGGAATAGTATCGATGATCCTGATTATCAAGGAGAAATTAAGTTAATGCTAGAAACTGAAGTCAAGTGTTACTGTAACCGGGTCACGGCTGGACCCGGCTCCCTCCTGGATGGGATGTGCCCTGAGGTTCTTGGCCTCCCTTGCCCCCAGGAATGGGGGAGAGGGCCCTGGTAACACTGAGTTTACCAGTCAAGAAACTATCGGACCCAAAGAGATTTGCAGAAAACGATTTATTAGGCAGAGAGAGAGAGAAGTAAAGAGAGCTCCCAGGCTGTTGTTGGGGTCGGGCGGAGGGGATCCCAGAGAGGGAAATCTGCACAGGTAAGGGGCAGTGGGGTTTTAACTTTGAAGTTATTCCTACCCCATTCATGTTTTTGTCCAATGAGAGGAATTCTTTCAAGCTTCCTCTGGAGTGAGTAACCTTTGACTCTGATCCCAGATTGGTTGCTTGGGCCCACAACAGAGCCCCACCTTCCAGGGTTTTTGGTAGGCTTTCTGAACAAAGGGAGCTCGCCTGGAATTTTACCTAGCCTGGGCTGCAGGAAAGACAGACAAAGAACTCTAGGTTTCCGGTAGCGGAGGTGGATGGAAGCATGATGCTGGGAAGTTCTTGCCTTTGAAACCACGCCCCCTGTGGGCCCTGGAAGAGAAGTTAACATAGTCCCTCATTACCTGAGGCACTTATTTGTACTTCCAAGCCCAGTAGTAAAATTAATTGATCTTTAAAGGACAAGAACCACAGAACCTCTACAGAGAAGTCTTCCTTTTCAAAAAGAAGATTTGGGTCACCCCGTTCAATAAGAAATCCTCCAGTTGAGACTCTAAAAGTAAATATAAAAGCTTTAAATATCAGCAGGGGCCTTAATACCAGTGACAGAAGCAAGGAATTCAGTACCTATAAGAAGGGACAGATGAGACAGTGACTAAATATTCAGAACAACAAAGAAAATAGTAAATTCAAAGTCCTTGAGTTGAGAGAGTAAATGGTGTGTCGAAATACATCAAAAAGAAGGAGTGAGCAGTGAACTGACAAGAAGAGTTGAAGAGATGAGGTCAGAGAGATAAAGAGAGGCCCAGAAGATTATAGGAGGGCTTTGCAAATCGGGGGACCCACATACACATGATTTGGGGTGTACGTTGGTGAACTTTGGAGGGATGTTTGGCAACACCTCAAAAAATTTAAATATAAATACTTTCTCAGCAACTTGATTCCATTTTATCCTGGAGACATCATCATAATTTTGCTCAAGGATACGTGTAGTAGGGTGTTTACTACATAATTTATTACTATGAAATATAAACAACCCACAAATCTGACTTAAACATGTACGTATATTAATGGAATTCAACATAGCCATTATAAAAAACAAGGACTTTTGAATTTTGTATTGACATGAAAAACTCTCCAAGGTCCATCATGAGGTGAGAAAGGCGAGGCACAGGAGAACCTGCTCTTGTTTACTTGAAAATAGTATATATGTTTATGTACATACACATATATGCAAATAGAACATTCTGGATAAAAATAAGAAATATTATTCCCCCTTAAGGTGATAAGCCAAGTCTCTTTTCCTATCCTGGTTGACTGTTATGTATATTTACACCTTTCAAATATTCATAATAATGAAAAAAATAAGAAAAATTAATAATACAGAAAAATAGACAGCCAATCAAAATAAGAAAATTGAAACATTTTGCATGTTACACTCTTGCATCCATATCTATTAGAATATCTGGATTCTCTGGTATTTGTCTCTGTATAAACATTTACATATATATGTGTGTATATATATATATATATATATATATATACACATATGTTTATGAATATTTCCCAGTGCACTAAATAAGCCCTTTTGTTCTCCTGGTTTTGGGTACTACTGGTCAACAGGGAAGTTATTAGGACTCTTTATATTTTTATTTACCTGTAGTTGAATGAGATTTAAGAAACTGACTTAGTGTCCATTATGCTGAAATAATCTTTAGTACCAGGGATATTTATAACATATCTACGTGTGTGTGTGTGTGTGTGTGTGTGTAATTTATATGGTTTAATCAAAAACAAATAAATATATATGGCTGCTACTGACATTTAAGACTAAAGAAATTCACATAGCATTGGCTAAATTTAAAACTATTTGCCAATAAATTTGCAACGATAAGCCAAAGAGTTTTAGTACACAAAAATGGGCCAGGTGCACTGGTTCACACCTGTAATCCCAGCGTTTTGGGAGGCTGAGGCAGGTGGATCACCTGAGGTCAGGACTTCAAGACCAGCCTGAACAACATGGTGAAATCCCATTTCTACTAAAAATATAAAAAATCAGCTGGTCTTGGTAGCACATCCCTTTAGTTCCAGCTGTTTGGGAGGCTGAGGCTGGAGAATTGCTTTAACTTGGGAGGCAGAGGTTGCAGTGAGCCAAGATTGCGCCATTTCACTCCAGCCTGAACATCAAGAGTGAAACTCCATCTCAAAAAAAAAAAAAAAAAAATGTTCAAACCAAATGAATTCTATTTAATTTTTGCACAATATTTTTATAGCTGATACTGAGCTAATGCAAGTTTCTAGTCAGAGTCCAATAAAATTTAGATGAATTATAAGGTATTGGAAATAACCAGAATTATATCTAAATATATGCTTCTGAAAGTTGCACAGACATTAAAACCTAGTTCAAAACCTTTAAACTTGCAGGTTATAAAGTACAAAGTCGAAGTATTCAGGAAAAAAAAATGTGGGTACATTTGAAAGCACAAGGAAATCAATTTTCATATGTCAAGGATTCATACATGTTGTAGAGAATTTGTAATTAAATCCTTTAAAGTTTGGTGCTCTGTTTCATTTTTCCACACCTTTGAAGAATATCTTTGAACACTATTAAAAGTGAAGTGTGAGTGTTATTTCTTTAAAATAAATGTAGCTGTTTTGGCTAAGCACTAAATTGTATAAATGATTTATGGGCATCAGATCTGCAGCTTCATTTATAAACTTTCATTCCTCTCCTTTCAGCATGTTGTCCTTGACGATTATTGCAAGGTCTTGAACACACAGTTTCTTCATAAAATCAGAACGTTATTAGGCAGACTGTAAGTTATTTTACGTTGAGCTAAACCTGCTGTGAGTGTGACAGTGCTCACATGTATTCATTTATATGCTATACGTTGTGTACTATATTTTTCCATAAGTATTATTCCTCGAAATTGTTTGCTCTATATAATTGGAAACAAATTCAAATAAAAATACCCTTAAGGTAATCACAAGCTCAATAGGATAATATTTTCTCATTCCCTATTTATAACTCTTCCATATAAAAAAGTGTATCATTGAGAAAAAACAATCTGAAGGATGGAGGGATACATAATGATTTGAGATTATGTAAACTCCTTGGCTTCTATTTTTGGGGTTCTACTTTTCTAAGATATTTGAATTCTAAGATAAATGAATTATGTTATTTAAAATGAAAGCAATCGAAAACAGTATTTTTATTAAACATAAAAAGTAAAATTGGAAAATTTATTTTATCTGTTAATAAAATTTTATAAACTATACTATACTTTATATTTTATATTATTGATACCATAGCAATTAGTATATTTTATATGTAGTATATATTAATTTAATTTATTGCTTGGGTTAAGCATGCTGTTTTAGCCTTGGTTGTGTATAGACAGCTCTTTGGTGAAGCTCCAGGTGATTAAAATAGAACCAACAGTTATTTAAATCACAGTTATATTGAAAATGTTGTATAGTAATTTAATAATGGCACAAATAGAGCCCCAACATTCTGTGTTGTTCTCTGGCTGAATTTTACTAAGAAAAGACACTTAAGCTTTGTGTTCACCATGCATTCTCAACTGAAGAGAGCAAAATCCATTTGTACTAATTTCAGCAAGAAACCAGAAATGTGAAAAGATTTGAGGAAAATCTCTTTGGAAGTGACTGCAAAATGATTGAACACAACTTAGTAGTCATATGCATCTTGGGTTATCACTCAAGAAAAACACATTTTAGTAATTAGAAAACACTTTATAATTTGGCCTGCTGAGTGTTATTTACTTGGATACATATTCATCTTTTTGAATTAGCAATGGGATGTAATAGTGAAGTAGTGGGAGCATTTCACCACAGTGTAGGCAATTAGTGTATACATTTTTTTTGCAGAGAATTTATAAACAATAAGAAATTTACTAAAATTTGGTCATCTTTTTATTATCACCTTACAATGGCAATTTGGAAGATTGACAATGATGAAATACTTCTCCATGGAAAAGTTTTTATTCTACTAATATTTACAGATTTGCTAATATGCCAATTGAGTTTTCATTACAGAAGACACACATTTTAATTACATGTAAATAGGCTTCAAATCAACACTTTTCAAAACTTTTCTTTTAATATATGGTATATTTTATACAGAGGTTAACTCAAAGAACTATTTGTGAACCATGAAACATGTGGACTCAGCTCCTATATTCGTTTTGAAACTAAGTCTAAGTTTTTCAAACTGGAGATTGTCTCTTCAAACCCTATGAACACATACGGTTCTGTATAAAAGATTAGATTTGAAAAAAAAGAAGATAGAACACTGTAAAGGAGAGATGGAGATTTAATTTCCTTCAGTTCTGTCATTCTTTTTATCCCCTTGGTGATTTTCTGTTTAACATTTAAAACCGTGAAATAAGGCGAAGTGTAATGGCTAACGCGTGTAATTCCAATGCTTTGGGAGGCCAGTGTGGGAGTATTCCCTGAGGCCAGGAGTTTGAGAACAACTTGAGCAACATAATGAGACCTCCATTTACAAAAATTAAAAAAAAAAAAAAAAAAAAAAAAACACCAGCCTGGCATGGTGGTATTTCCCTGTAGTCCTAGCTACTTGGGAGGTTGAGGGCCTAGGTAGGAGAGCCAGCTCCTATCTCTAAAAAAACAGTGAAATAGAGAGTATGAACAGCAAAATGTGATATTTATTTGTTAAGTGAAAATCGTTGTTTATATCTGAAATAATTCACTGAAACTGAAAAATACTTAAAAGCTGAAATTTACTATTTAAATATTGTTCACAGTGAAACTAATAAACAAATCCAGAAAATACAATTATTTCTTCTTTGACACAATTACTACTGAAAACAATTTTGCTATATAGAAGCACGCAGTGTTAAGAAATGGTGCTGTCTTGGAATCAGATATGCTAGAATGCTACTGATTGAGGGCAGAGAAGACATGGATGAACAACAGTGCCCCCTCCCCAGAAGTACTTATGATGATGTGGGGAAGAATCAGCAGATCATACATTGCACAAAAGAAAACAAAAACAAGAACCATACACGCAGGCACACAATAAGATTACTCACATTAGTTACTCCCACTGTTACTGTGATCTTTACAACTTAGCGGGTTTTTTCAGAGTCAAATGCTTTAGGATGTGTTCAATTAGTCGTTTCTAATTTTGTAAGTCAGTTTATTTTTAAAATGTATTAGGTGTCTTAGAAATGTTTATTTCCAAGTTTAAATATCTTGTTTTATTTTCTTTGAATGTATTCTCAAAGCAAAATCCACAAAAATTAAAATATTAAATGATCTACTTGTTTAATTTGTCTGATAAGTGAAGGTGGACAAGGAAATACACTCATGGTTTCTGTATTCTCTGTTAGTTCACAACTTAATTTCTTGATGAATAGAGTTCGGTACTCATTAAGAAATTTGTGTTAAATAAAATAGCTACAGATAAAACTACAAGGAAAATTAATTTTATATATTTCTCTAGTTTGGACTGTTAAAATGATGTGTAAAGTCCTGAATACACAAAGATCAAGTTTTATTAATCATCATAGTTTCAAATTTCTATCAGAATCCTTGGAATGTATTTAGGATATTTGGTAATAATGTTGAATTCAGACTGAGTCACAGCCAAAATTTGCTTTAATTTCAGATAAACTTGGAAAATAACACTTGTTTGAAAAAAAAAAAAAAAGATGATTTATGAACAGAATTGATATCAACCCATTGGTATGAGTGACCTTTTTTTTTTTTTTTTTTTTTTGAGACGGAGTTTCACTCTTGTTACCCAGGCTGGAGTGCAATGGCGCGATCTCGGCTCACTGCAACCTCCGCCTCCTGGGTTCAAGCAATTCTCCTGCCTCAGCCTCCCGAGTAGCTGGGACTACAGGCATGTGCCACCATGCCCAGCTAATTTTTGTATTTTTAGTAGAGACGGGGTTTCACCATGTTGACCAGGATGGTCTCGATGAGTGAGCTATTTTTAAAAAATTATGAAAATGAAATTCACATGAATGATAACATTAATATTAAGCTATTGACTTTTAGACTATAAAAATCACAAATTAATTCTTAAATATGACTTTGAATATGATATTTTATATAGTGTTTATAACAATCCTGTGAGGTTCATAAAACCCATATTATATCTACATTTACTGTTAGGGAAACCCAGGATACCTGACAAGCCCTCCATAGTCATAAGCTCATACAATGGAGCCAAGGCTAGAATCCTATTCTTCAGACCTCTAGGAATGAAGAGTTAGCACATTTAATGAGCACACAGCCAGCAGAATGAGGTATTTTCTGTACTTCATCAATCAAATGATCAACTGGTAGAAGGAGGAAAAAAGTAACAGCCTTTACAAAATGATTGAAATATTAGAAATTCATATCAAAATAAAAGTATTAAAGAATTATATTGTGGAGAAAAATTTATAAAGCAATTTATTATTTACATTAGTGCATATGTATTCTTCAAAACAGGGAAAAATACATCTTTGATAATATTCTAAATTACTTTTTGCCTGTTCTTATTTCAGAAAAATAGTAATTTCTTAATTTTTCTCTTTATTTACACTCTATAAAGAACATTTAAAAAATGAAGCTGCATTCTAAGAATTAAACTTAGCAGCAAAACTAAAATAAAAAGTCATGATTGTGCTTTATAAAAACTAAGTATAAAATTGGCAATTTGGCTACCTTACCAAGGAATGAAACTCAGAGCTAAGATGTAAAGCTGAGTTAAAAACTTTGGTTGTTGCTACTAATATATTTATTCAAATAAATTCATTTTTAACCTTTACAGTCCACAAGACAGATCCCAAACAAAGGAGTTTTTTTTTTTTTTTTTTTTTTTTTTTTGTAGGGGTGGGGGGAATCCTTGGAATCCTTCCCTGATTAAATAGCCTGCTACTGGATTATTCCCTTTCTGCACCATTCATTCTAATATCTTTGATTCTGTTGCAGTGACTTATAAGGAAGAGCTGTAAACTTTTCTTCCCAAATTGAGAGTAAATTCTTGTAACTATCAGACTTAGAGCCCAGAAAAGAGATCATCAGATGTTTGATTCTCCTGAGCCAGCACAACTAAGTGAGTAAAAGTAACCAGTGACAAATTCCACAGTACCTTATAGAATGCCAATATAATTTTGACACTAGAACCTTTAGCTGAGTGGAAAACAAGATTGATTCACTGCTCTAAGTGGTTGTCCAATTGGTCTGAAAGATTGAGCATGGCTTCAAAACTAAGGAACAGCTTTCAGAGTGGATTAATCTGGCTTAAAAGATTTGAAGCAAAGTATGCCCCCAAATGGAAAGACTACAGAGTTTAAGGAAAAGAGGAGACTTCATTTGAGACACTTTTTTCCCCCCAGAGTCAGGACATACAAAATTCTGTGACTCAGGATTATAATTGGGGTAGAATGCATATTTTTTATTCTTTCTTGTGATAGAATGTTATGAAAAATTGCTCTAAAACATGTTATAATTTTATTTTTATATGATGAAATTTCGTTCATTGCTTTGTATAATAAAAAATACTGTTAAGAAACTGATGTAGCTTTTTCTCAGTTGACTAATGTCAAAAATACAGAATATTGTCAAAGAAAAGGTATGAAATTGAGTAATCATTACAATTATTTCTTGATGCATTATTTTACTTTCGAAAATCTGGTGAGTGTTATCTTTAATTCTATGTGAATAAATTAAAATTTGCCTTATTTCAAACATCAGTAGTACTATCTAGCATTTTGTATGAAATGTAAATATTCCTAGAACCTCGAATTCTGAATGAAATGATAAATGAAACTGAAAACACCATCTATCCCAAAATCTGCCCTGCTAAAGAAAAGATATATATAATATAAAATGTATTTAAATTTTCTTAAAATGTCTAATAAATTATTTTAAATAATACTACAAGCTACAGTATTGCTTTGGTTATCAACTAAAAACTAGTACAGGTGAGTTATTTATATGTTTTTCATTTTTAAGATGAGAAGTTTTTTATCATTATTTTCATTATGGAGGATAAAGTGAATTAAGATTTAAAATAAAACACCACCTTTTCAAGAGAATATGTTGAATCAATAAAATAAGTGGTAATAATTAACAGAAAAGAACAAAGGCAATCTTACATTGCCTGTTATAAATATCCCTTGTTAATTACAAATTAACTTCAAAATAAGATTTGGGTAACTTTATTGTGCTTGTTTTGTTCATTTTCTCTCTAACTGCTGAATATACTCCTTTGAGCTGAATAGCAAAAGTGAGCAATTCAAAGGTATAAAAATAAGAATATTGGAATATCAGATCAAACTCCTAAAACTGTGTATGAGGAAATAAAAATCACGACAGTACAAGAGACATTAATAAAGTCACTGAGATAGCACAGTTAAGGCTAGTGACTTTCTGACTTGTGCTAGATAAATAAAGATTTATATTCATTGTCAAGAGTTCTAATTCATTTGTTCTAAACCATTTTAGTGAAGCAGTCTTCTGAAAATAACCTAAATTGAGCACAGTCATACTGAATTACCTAATTATAAAACTGATAATTATATATGCTTAACCAAAGATAACCCTTTTTGTTCTGGGAATGAAGTATTTAACAACCTTTATGAAGTTCATTTAACACTACTAGAACTACCTTTTTCTTAAGCAATATACATTTACACGCAATGAGATGCTTGTTAATTTATCTTTGTCTCTCACTGTGAAAGGTACAATCGAGGATAAAATAATTCATAAGCTACGGATATTGCTATTAAGTAATAGTCAATTATAAATCAGACAAAACAAATGTATATACAGGCATACCATAAACACCATACAATGTTAGAGTATGTAACGTAAAAGTGAAAATAATTTGTACGACCTCTTGTATATTATTGTATTGATCGCTTTGAGAATGGTTTAAGCTTAGTTTATGAAGCTGTGTCTCTAGAAATCTACATAACCTGGGCTAAGAAACTCTGTAGTCTGCTATAAAGTGAGAAACAAGCGAAGTCAATTGTTTTGCAAGTGCGTTTGCAGAGCACAATGAATGTTGTTGTTTAATGTGGTTAAACGTTAAAACAACTGAAGTGTCTAAACATGCTTTCTATGCGATTAAGAAAATTTGAATTTCAACATCATTATTACCAATATCAATAATTGAACTTACATTGTGAAAATGATTTGGTAAGCAAATGGACATTATATAGAAGGCAAAGCACTCAAACAACGAAACCTGTGACTTGACACTGCCACTATTCTTATGATGTGTTTCATGTTGTTGTTTGAAAACAATAAGGTTGTATAGATCCATACATGCATGCATATAGAGATAAAAGATATCGTGTGTTGGCAGTGGAATGAGTGTGGCTGTCACGCAGTGGATTTGCCTAAGGAACAGGTATCCTTCTTGGGTTATATCTTCAAGCAGGTCCTGAGAAGTGGATTTTCCTGAATTAGAGGAGTTCTAATGCTAATGGAGTAATGTTCATTCATAACTTCAGCAGCTACTCTTGAAAACAGCCATTTTAAGAAGTTTTACAGTGCATTTTAAATCAGACATGGCCGAGTGTAGTGGCCCATGCCTGTAATCCCAGCGCTTTGGGAGGCCGAGGTGGGAGGATCACGAGATCAGGAGTTCAAGACCAGCCTGCCCAACATGGTGAAGCCCTGTCTCTACTAAAAACACAAAAATTAGCCAGTCATGGTGGTGCACACCTATAGTCCCAGCTACTCGGGAGGCTGAGGTAAGGGAATGGCTTGAACTAGGGAAGTGGAAGTTGAGCCAAGATCAAGCCACTGCACTCCAGCCTGGTGACAGAGCAAGACTCCATCTCAAACAAACAAAAAAATCAGACACTCACAAAAACATTTATGTACAGTTACTCATTCATCAGATATCATTTTGCTGGACTGCCCTTAGTTATGTCCTATGAAAACTCACACGATGCTCTAAGGATTGAGATTGAATGTACATATTACTCAGATTCTTGGCTTGGAGAGCTTATATTCAATGACAGGAGCTCTACTTTGTTCTAAACTATCTTAGTGAGGCAATATTCTGAAAATAACCTAAATCGAGCATAATTATACTGGTTTACCTAATTAGGAAACTGAAACTCACCCTTAAAATCTTATTAAAATAGCTCTATACAATATTTAAAAATATTATAAATGACACTGGATAGTGCACCTCAGAGCTTCGTTTCATAGCTATTCTCTAGATGCCATGCCAGATCGGAATTTCCTTTCCAAATTCTGTGACTTTTGAAATGTCCAGTAAAAGATCAGTAGACAACAGAGTGTCAGTCTGTTAGCAAATATTGATTCAAATATGACAAAGAAGATAACCATTTGCTTAGATGGGTAAATTGCTTAAATTAATTAGAAAATTCCAGATCTGATTGTCATATGATATACTGAAAATTTTGAAGAATTTACAACTTATATGACTGCTTCTGATCCAGATCCTGAATTTGTTTGGGTAACTAGGGGCAACTAGATGTCTGGATAATTTATTTTGCTAACTAAGTCTCCTCGTGCACGTCTTTTTTTAAACAAATTCCAGGATTTTTTTTTAAACAATATAATTTGTGTCTTCCAGTTATAATTTTATTATTACTTTGTACATAATCTTACCAGGTAGGTTTTTCAAGCCTCCAGAAAAAAAAATTAAGTTGGTGCAAAGGTAATTGCAGTTTTGGCAAAAGGTAACAGCAAAAACTTCTATTACCTTTGCATCAACCTAATAGTTTTTAGAAGGTTCTCTGTAGTATAAAGGAGCTATTAAAATTATTATCTGGTGTCAATTTAATATAGAAATTTCTTCCATGAAATGATAGTCGTTTAATATGTGTTTTCATATTTATTAAGGCAATGGATGGACTTAAAGAAGGAGCTTTTTTAATGATGCAGTTAATTAATGCAAATATTTACCTCACCTATTTAGGTAGTTTCTTTATGTGTTATTGTAAGTGCCTATCTCCCTAATCCTATGTGCTTATTTATCTTTTTATATTTTTACTCATCCCGCCATTAACCCGTAAGTCACCATGTGCTTCCTGTATGACAAGGATTGCAATAGTTACAAAAGCTACAAAATATATAAGACACATCTCTGCCCTAAGAGACCCCTCAGTTACGTGAAAGACACAAACAAAGATAAGACAACTAAATATCTAATTTTAAAATACAATATTAAGACTTAAGGTTACTTTTGGAAAGTTTTCTTTGAGTGTACAGCCATTGAATGTATTAATATAAGATTAAAATATTTTGTGAAACTTTCACAACTTTGTATAGTTCTATTCATTTGTACATTTGGATAGGCTATAGTAAATTTAATTAACTTAAAGTTTAATTTGAATACAATATATCCTACCAAAATAGAAAGTTCGAATAGTTACTCTATGAAAATATATTGCTCATTTCAAAATGATTTAAAAGCATGAAACTAATCTATTGTAAGCCTAGTGACCATAGTTAATGATAATTTATATTTTTTAAAGCCCAAATTATTAATCTTCTTATTTTTCAAAAAAAATGCTCATTTTAAGTAAGAGAAAGTTTTCCAGTGATGTCAAATCAGCCCTTTTCCCTAGTATGAGCAAGAAATCACTGATATAGAATGATTACATATTATGAAGTATATACCAGTATAATTCCTTGACACTTTTCAACTAATAAATGATAAACTTATTTTCTGTAAAATTGGCTTTACTGACTTCAGTCTTATTTCCAACATAAAAAAAAGTGTCTTCAGTCAGATGATCCAAAGTTATACTTCTGCTTCAATTTAATTCAATGTGTGATATGTGAAAATTTGGTCATATTCCATGATTGGGAAAAAAACTTCTAAGCTATTCTTTATGCATTAACTTACAGTTTTGATGTACCATTTCTGTTTTTCAAGAACATCTGACAACTGTTTTAATTAAATCCTTAAATTCCAATGTATAAAAATCTGTGCATAGAAAAAAATTAATCTTTAATCTCAAAACAGTATAGTTTTGAAATATTCTATTTACATTGAATTATGGCATAAAATAGCTACATTAATCTAATGAATAAAAATATAAAGATAATTCAATGTTTCTCAGTAATTGATTACAGGAAAAGTGTATTCTACCATTTTATAAGACCTAATAGTGCAATTATTTAGAAATAATGATAAATTACATAGCTTATTACTGAGCTGCTAAAAGTGAGATCTTAGAAAAAAACTCAAAATCATTAGATTAATTCTAATAACTTGACTTTAAAAACTTTCATAAATAAGTCAATATTGATTTTGTGATCAGCTTTAAAATGACTTTCCTACATCTGATCCATTGGGTCATTATAAGGAAAAATTGTCAGCCACATGATCATGCAATTTGTATTCTGTAAGTTGGCTGCCTCAAATTTCTTTACTGTTTTCATTTTCACATGGGACTCCAGCCAGAAATGACAGCCAGAGGACACTTGTCCATTGGTTTTCCAACACCACAAGTCATGTCAAAAATGCTGCCTACAAATTATGTTCTTTCTGTTCCTATCCCATCAGAAAGGAAAGATATATTGGCCATGCACCTTCATTCATTTTTAAAAGTGTGTTTTCTCTCAACATTACTATTAGTAGTCATAGAAAAAGTTTAATGTAGTTATGAATAATAAATATTACCATAACATTAGATTGTAGGTGTTTACATTTGTTGGTTACATTTTTCTCAGGTAAATAGTCTGTGCATTCTGAATAAATAAACTCAGAAATGGAAAAGAGGTGATTTCATGTGGATTGGCCTAAAAAATAGAAGGTTAATACATGAAATTAACTTTGTGTCTTTTTTGCTTCATTATCTCCATTAACTTCAAAGTTGTCCTGTGAGAAACAGCATTACTTCAGTTTTTAAAAGGATATTAGACTTACAGATACTGAATAATTTACCTAACGTTACTCACCTTAAATACTAGCTTCTAAAATAGGAACTTGTGCTTAAGTAACCACCTGCCAAAAAGTAGATAAGAGACATTAATTTTTATGGTTTCAAAGGAAAACATATCTACATAATTACACTCAAGCAAACACATTCTTTCCCAAAATAAGATTATCTAAATATCATAATGAAAACTAGTAGTTTGACGATGAACTCTGAATTTTCTAAGTCTATTAAACTAACGCAAATCTTAAATCCTGAAATCCAAAAAAAAACTTTCCAAATTGAAAACTCTTTGTTTAGTTTTCTAAGTATATGAGCAATATATTGTAAGTGTACTTATACTCCTACTTTATTGCAATGGTTCCTATGAATGTATTTTTCCAACGATAGTTCTTTTTTTTTGTTAATTAAAAAACACTAGTATTTAAATCCAAGGTTGCTGAGTGGTAAGCTGAGTAAAAACTGAGACACAAACCAAATATTAACAAGAATTTTTCTCCAGAGAAAACACTATCTACTGATGCAATTGACTGATATATACCAATTTACTATATTCAGCATAGGTTAACCTCAATTGATAAGCATTATAATAAGGACTAAAACAAATAATTCCTCCTCCACCAATCTCAGAAGGTTACTGGTTTGAATTAAATATACATTTTAGTAGTCAAACTGTAGGATTACAGATGAAGGAAAGCATAGGAGCTTGGGTATATGATCACAAATTACTTTTCTAGGCTTGAAATACCATGAAATAATTCATTTCTTGCAGTTTTATGTATTAGTTATGCAAATCTGCAGGAATCACTTCTTCAACAATATTTCTCAGAATGGCACTTAACAGTTATGTCAGCAGGGCCTGGAATGGTTGATATATTGTTGAAAATTTTGTGGAACATGGACGACCCACTGTCCTTATCACTCACTACAGTTATACCCTAAATAATGTATTTCTAGTCTGATATAATTAAAACTTTAAATATCACTATACTAGCAAGTTTATTACCTGATGTTGTACTTTTATATATTAATTTACTGAGACATGTTTCTTCATCTTCTGTTTGAAGATGTTAAAAGATTGTTAACGTTTGTTGTTACTTGTCTTATAAATCCTGAGCCATAAGAAGCCACAACATTTTTATGTTATCTATTGTAAATATACAATGGACCCTTGGACAACACAGATTTGAACTGAACGAGTCCACTTCTATGTAGATTTTTTCAACCAAAGGCAGATCTAAAATACAATATTTGTGTGATGCAAAACCTGTGTACACTGAAGCCAGACTTTTCAGCTTTCACAAGTTTTATAAGGCCAATTGCAGAACCTGAGCATGCACAGATTGGGTTTACAGGGGGGTTGGGATGGTGTAGCGGAGACTCTTGAAACCGATGCCCTGGTATATAACCAGGGACAACTATATACCTAATTTTTATTTTCCCACTTATTTATGAATACTTTGAAGGCATTCTCGTCTTTCTTCATTAAGTAATGGATTGTACTAATGAGAATATATTCTCACAAGTTCAAATACATATTCACAACGTTCTTATGTCAAGTATAGTATTATTTCCATTATACAATCATGACTCTGAGGCTTGCCCGTTGTCCCATAAATAGAAAGCAGAATATCAGAGTTTGTCTATGTCCATCTGAATTAAAATTCTACACATGTCCTTTTACATTATTAGCCTTCCAACTCTCTTTATGTGTGAGGATGTGTGCATGAGGGGTGGACCAACGTTCCTGTGTGCCTGTTGAGTATTTTGTTTATTGAGTATCTTTTGTAATTTCTTGGACTGTTAGGGGGGAAATGAACCATCAGGCTCAAACTTTGATAGATTGTGTTCTTTTCCTCATTAATATTTATTTAACTTCAAATATACTATAATGATAAATCAGTTGTGTCTAGAGTAAATATCAAGTTTATTTTTTAATTATTTTAATTTTTTCAGATTTTGCTGTCTAAATTAATTTTAAGAAAAGAAGTTATGCTATCTCATAACTTCTTTCTTAAAATTTAGACAGTAAAATCTGAAAAAATTAAAAAATTAAAAGCATGCTTATATGCATTATATGCATTATAAGCTTATAAGCATTATAAGCATTCTTCTATGCTTATAAAAGAAGAATAGCTTATGCATATCTTCTATGCTTATTAAAGATAACAAATTAAAAAAAACTCAGCTTAATTCAGGTGTCAATGGAGTCAACTTATCTGTCACACAGATGGTTTATATGGCACATAATTTCAGAGTAGCTTACTCTCCTCATTCCTGGCCAGTTGTCTTGCTTCCTAGACAGAAAGGCTGAAATAAAAGTTCACAATCCTTTTGTGGTTGTAAAACGCAGCTCCTGCACATTGGTGTGCTGGACAGAGTGAGCTCCTGGCTTTGCCAGAATTTGCTTTGAGGGCCTGGCTAACACAGCCTTGTAGTGCAGTGGATTTGAATCCACGAAGCAGCAGGGATTTGGGACACGTTATAGAGTCAACAGATACCTTATTCTTTCTCCCACCAATAGATAGTCTGAGATTCAACAGTTGCATGTTGCTTTGTTGAAAATGCCCTACAAGCCTTCATCGATTGCTGTTACTAAGGAAATAATGCCGTTTATTAAACCACTCCCAAGACTTAGAATTTCATAACCACCACCATTAAATTTTTACTAAAACATCTCTAGGACAGACTGGGTTTGACTGCTGTAGATAGTTTTAGCCAGAGTCACTCTTTGCCGTAGGTTTGCATCAGATCTGCTCAAGTTTTTCTCATTCATCTGGGACCAGCAGGCAACTTGATGTTCCAGAGAAAAGCTTAAACCCACAAGCACATTTAGTTTCTGCTTGCACCATCTAGTAGTATTTCAACGGCCAAAGGAAATCATATGTCCAAGTTTCATTAAACACCTTTTTTTTAAAAAATGCTCTTCTTTTTTTTTCCCCTTCCTTCCTTCACCCATATTTCTTTGAAATTGCATCCAATAAAACATTAGCACAAAAGCATTTGCTTTAGAATCTATTTTCTGGGGATTATGATCTAAGTGTTGGTACCAGGGATTATAAAGAGACCTCAGGATGGGATTTTAGACTTGGATTCTATTTGAGACTTGGATTCTATATGACAATATGAGGGCAGACAGGCATCCCATAATGACTGATAAGGAGGCCTGTGAAACCACCAGGAGACAGTGGCATCACAATCAGTAATACTTTCATTTGTACTTTACATTCCTCACCTAAACACAGGCCCTGTGACCTGGATCACTATTCTAGGCAATCAGATTAGACACTGCTGGATGAGGATGAAGAAAAATTAAAAAGTTGATTTCAGGGAAGAGATTATGAAAACAAGTTGTAAACAAGGGACCAGCTATTGTACCAAGTCTTTTAAGACGCTGCCACTTTCCACGTCTTCTTCTCTTGAAGAAGTGAGAAAACGTTATTGAGATCAGGATATTATGAGAGACTCGAGTAAGTAAACATGACACAGGACTGGACTGGATTTAGTTCATGTGACATTTCAGATTCTCAGTCTTGCCTAATTATCCGCCAAATCTTCGCAACTTTCTCTGCTGTTCCTAGGGACAGTTTGTGATTTTCTTGGAATTATAGTCTATGCTGCTGCAACTGCCATCAAAACTGTCAGTAAGGTCCCCATGTGCACACACGGTTACAAAGAGAAAATGATGTACACACTCATCGGATGTACTCTGTTTCCGGAGGCGTTGGCTTTCCCAGGGCCTGAGCTGAGATGCTAGATGAGCTAGATGACATGACCCCAAAGCAGAAGAGAGTTGGTTTGCTGTTGCGTGAACGGTTCTGTGGGAGATGGGAGAAAGAGGGAGGCAAAGATGAAAAGCTTGTGTATCCTCCACATGCATTCCAACTGAATGTTCTAAGATGCAGTGGTTTCAAAGTCTGTCTAAACATTATCAGGGGAATGAGCAATCAGTAACATTATATTACATATATTGTTATATTATATTTTATAGTTGTGACAAGTGTAGTAATAAATCTCCTTTATTGCCTTTTCTTCACTTCCTATTTTCCCTCTGTTCTTTACCAGGAATCTCTCTTCTTCTATCTCAATAAAAAATTAGTATGAACGTTTCTTTGTCTCAAATTATTTTTTCTAGAAAATATGGCAAAGATAAAATTTAATCATGATATATTTTCATGATTTCACATTCTCTCCACCACTTTTATGATGTGTTGATAAATAAAAAAATAAATAAGGTAATGAACAGTATTTGTGGAAAGACAACCTTCTAAGCAAAATACTCCCACTCATCTCATCAGCACGTATTGACACTCTATTAATTCCAATGTTTAGGTTCTGCAAAATGAGCCTCCAGCAGACCGTTACCTGGCAACAGCTAGAAATGCAAACACATTGCTAATTGCAGATTACTTTCTCCAGCCAATCAGAAACAACATAATCATAAACCATCAGGTGCAGACCATAGTAATGTGAATATCTGGGAATACCACTTTCCAAGAAAATCTGAATTGCCACACTGGAGAATGTTATTTGGCTGAAAAAAAATGTAACCATTGCATATTTCAAAATACAGCATGTCCTCTGACTCATAAAATAGGATATTAAAAATGATAATAATAAAATGACTTAGTAAGCTGGCCTTCTAGTTGCATCATGTGACAGAAATCCCATTAATTTAAAAAGGAAGATTTTCATCTTTTTTCACACCTAAACTCTGAAAGTAATGAAGTAGGTATGCAATTTCTGGCACAGCACCTTTCTTCTGTACACTGTTGAGGAAGCATTCTAGTAGTAAGGATAAATAGCTAATCTCTAAAGAACTTAAAATTTCGCACCAAAATAAGACAGAAAAATTAGACGTCTTAGAAATTAGACTTCAAAATTCATATGTTCCTAAAGTGTATAGACATTTAGTGACATAAGAAATGCAGCACTAAAAATAAGTCTGCCTTCATGTTTGTGCTCTGTGTGACAAGCTTCTGTAATCTAAAGTGCTTGCATGTTACAAGTTGAGATTTAGAAAATAAAGGACAAATTGCTTAGCGTGATGAACAAAGACACGTATTGATTTTTTTTTTTTTTTTTTTTTTTGAGACGGAGTTTCGCTCTTGTTGCTCAGACTGGAGTGCAATGGCGCGATCTCGGCTCACCGCAACCTCCGCCTCCTGGGTTCAAGCAATTCTCCTGCCCCAGCCTCCCGAGTAGCTGGGACTACAGGCACGTGCCACCATGCCCAGCTAATTTTTGTATTTTTAGTAGAGACGGGGTTTCACCATGTTGACCAGGATGGTCTCGATCTCTTGACCTCGTGATCCACCC